>PGCI01000112.1:0-274697 GCA_002873125.1 Puccinia coronata f. sp. avenae | reverse complement strand
CGTTGTTGGAAGACTTGGTCGGATCCATGTGGAAAGCCTTGAGTGCCCCAGCGTGGTTTGCATTCTGCCAGTGTTTGATAATGAATTTGGCAAGGAGTTGATTCCATCAACATTCCCACATTTGATCCCAGGCAAAGGTCCACCCAGGGAACTGGGATTTTTCAAGATTGGAAAGGAAAAGAACTTGGTAGACAGGGGGAATTTTCTCAGTCACCTTGGTGAGGGCAGTTGTTGGAATAGTTGTATTGTATGGAGTAAGATGGAATCCAACAGGTCGGCCACAGAATGGACAGTGGTCAAGGATGGTGAGTTCATCCATTCGTCAGAGGTGATTTTGAGATTCATGTGTAGCAAGGTCCGAGTGAAGGAAGCTATACTACGGGACAGAGGTTTAGTCGAGCCAGGAAGGACCAAAGAGAAAAAGTGCTGAAGTTTTTGTCCACTGGTTGGCATCTTGCTGGAAATCTGTGAGAGTAGCATGCCAAGAGGAAGGCATCTTTTCAGACTGGAGTGGGGGGGACAACGAAACATGGTTGATGAGACAGCTGCTTAAATGCTATGAAAAATACCCATTGGGATGATGATAAGCACGGCATACAATGGGAGTTTGAAAAACAAAGGGACTGTGATGTTTGGTCAACCAGAACACACAAATAGTCTTGATCCGCACTTCTTGAAAGGGAGATTGGTAATCACATCAAACTTTATGTTTGGTCAACACACACTGTGGTTATGAACGGGAGTCATAATGGTGGTGGATAGTGGTGCATTTCAGCGACATATAAACGTAAGGTGCTTTGTCTTGCAGGCGTATGTCCAAGTCTGAATTGTGTGACATGCCTCGGATGACAGCTTTGTGACACTATGAAACTTCTTGGTACGCCGCCGGGTTCAATGAAACTCCATTGCATGGCCGTACATTGGGGTATGCATCGGTCACATTGCCAACCAAGCAATTTTACTCCACATCACAATACAACAAACACTCAGAAATTGAAACACAATAACTAAGGCTAACAGGAGGTGATTTATTGCTGATACCAAGGCTCTTTTGATGTTGACGTCGACATGTATCGCCACACAGAAATTGGATTTTTGGAAACTGCAGACAGGGAATGGTGATTGAAACAACATACGGTTGTTTATCATGGGCAATGGAGTATGCCATGCCTGCCAATGACTCAGAAGCTATAGGGAATATGAAGAGGGGAAAAACGGGGACAGTGAGTGTGTGATACATGTATTCTGATAAAAAAAACAAGCAAGACACAGGTTAATCACTGGTTTTTGGTCTGTTTGGCGATGATAGGGATTCATGAAGCACATCCACAGAATGAATGCACAGGTTGCCAAAAAATCACATGACACAATCAACAACCACTGTCAGCAAGCTTTCACAACACATATGGATCCAAGTCACAAATGATTTTACCTGGTTGAAGTCAATATCAATAACATCCCTGGCTTATTTGCGAATCAACTGGCCATTGGGGATTTGGATGACAGGTCCTTTAAAAAATCAAATTCAGTTAGATTCAGCCATAGACTCTATAGCAGTTTGACCAGATGTATCATACCTCTGCCTTTGGCGCATCTGATTGCATCCCAGCATGCCTTGACATTGGGAACAGCCTCCGGAGGAATGTTGAGATCTGGAGCCTCACTTGTCACCTTGCCTTGCAAGCCAACCCAATAATCCCAGGTGCTAACATGACGGACAGCCTTGCCAGCTGCATTGTACATGTTGCCATTGTCTGAAAACATTGCATCAGCTTTCTCCAACCATTCATTAATCATAATCTGCTTGGTTTGAAGCCACTTTTTTTGCAAAGGAGTCAATTCAATAGTTGAGTATGTAGCAGCATTTGATGACATGTTCAAAAATGTCAAATTCTGATATGTAAATTGATGAGGGTTGAGTGGGTGGTTAGAGGAAACAAAGATTGATAGGAGCAACACTATTTATGTTGTTTTCTTGATGAACCTACTGATCCTGAGTCATACGTTGACCTACTGAGGGATCATCCCCAATACACGGTTCCACCGTTTTTCTTTCCTTGTTTGATGCAAGTCACCCTGCTTATATTCTGCAACCTAGAAACAATTGGAAAAGATGCATGCATGGGACCTGCATGTGTACAAACAATAGAAATAGAAAGAAATAGAAATGCAAGTTACAGCCACGTGATTGAGCAGGAGATATGAGATAAATCACGTCACAGATGATGTGATGATGATCACCTGACCAGTTGCACCTAGCAACATGACTTGTGCTTGAGAAAAAAAAAGGAAACAACAACTGCAAGGTGGAACTTGGTGGACAAGCGCATCTTACATATGTCCCTTATCTGATAAGCTTTTCCACTTCCAGCTCCCATCTCGTTCCTGAATTGCTTTCCTTCAGTGTTTCAAAATCATCTTGATACTCATCTCAAACCATCTGCAGCTCCAATCAAACAACATGTCATCCTCAAAACTTCATATCTGCCTTTGTGAATCCTACTCTTGCAAGCAAGCCACACACAATGTAGCAGGGGTGGATAACATGCCTGGCAGAGTCTTATCCAAAAGAGCATATCAGCAGCATCAAAGCAAAGAAGCTCTGAGGGTAGAAAAGGAGAGAAACAAGGGACCACCTCCGCAGCCAGGGAATGGTGAAGCTGGTCTGGGTCAGGAAAGTGAAAATCCTAATTATTTTTGAAACAACTGATTGGGTATGCTAATTGGGAAACATACTCAAGTCTTCTGCAACAGTACCAAATACCAACGAGAGAAGCCTGTTGAACCTTGTCTTGGCTTGCAGGAGGACTTCTCCAAACAAGTGATGTTTCAACTTGCCAAATCGGTTTTCTATGATAAGTTGAGCAAAAAAAGTGCCCAATTGTTCCTTGAATCGGCACGGGAACATGTCAATCTACTGTCCAATATCTGGAGTTTGCAGTACGGTATCAAGATTGACCCCACCCCCATCACAAAGCAAATTCCAATCACTCGTGAGGCAGTTTTTCATTGACTTGGCCTTGAACCAGAGATGACAGATCAGATATGCTGCAAAAAATGCTTTGCACTGTACCCCATGGATTCAAAACACACCAAGTGCACCAAGCCCTTTCTTTCTTCAGCTCAACTGTTCAACCAATGGGCAGCAGCAGCAAAGGTCGATCCTCACTGTGGTCAGGAATTGTGGCGCTCCAGCTCTGAACAGAAGCAGAAACCTCTCCGGACGTTCACATATATGACTCTTGTCAGCCTTAGAGACAACACTGTTGCCCAGAAGGCTTCAACAGTGACTTACTCTCATTCTCTAGAATTTTATGATCATTTTGATATATTACATGTAGATAATTGTGTTGTATCATTCCACAATAAAGTGGATTAACATTCAACTTCCTTTTATTTTCTAAGTTCTTTGACATATTGAATATATTCAATTTGAACTTCTGGTTTCATCACTCCCCGCAATGAGCTGATGAAAAACTCAGATCATCAACCCAGAACCACCAACTCAGAAACAATCAAGCAATCAGGACAACACTCCTCACTATTCAACACTCCCAGGTCCCACCTTTTCCCTACCCAGTAGTCATCAGGTGTCATCTTCTTGAATAGTAAGCAGTCTTTTCTCATTCTCTTTGATTTCTTCTCAGTTTATTCTGAGCTTGGTCTCCACCTCACCTTTCTCTCCACTCTCTCTTTCTCTTTATTCATTCAATCAAAGATAAGAAGACATGAACATCATCATCATTGCCTACAGAGCATCATCATAGTTATCTTCCTCAGTTTCCTTTGAGTGCCCTCTTACTGCTTGGTAAAAGAGGCGAGTTGCACTGCACCGCTTCTTACTCTCCTTCTGGATTGAGTCAGATACCTCACCTATAAAGGTTAGAGAAGAATAAATAAGCTTAAAGCTCATCATCATCATTATCATTACATTCATCATCTTTCCTCCTTCTATTAGTTGTCTTCCCCCTTTCCTTTCCCTGGAATACAACTATTGTGCCCCCATCCTTGTGTCCTGCTGCCACTGTAGAGGCCCAGGCTCACAACTCTCAAAGCTTGGCTCAAGGACAGACTATTGAATCCTCAATTTGAGTCTTTGTTGGATTCAAGCCTTTAACGAGGTGGGAGGATGATAAGAGGATGTGTGGCACAGGAGGGTCTGGCAAGAATTTGCAAATGATGACGATGGCACTGGAATATTTACTCAGCACTCCGGAAACCTTGTCTTTAGTCTATATCTCAACTGGTTCAACGCTGAGGGAGCATCAAACCTTGGGAAACATAACTCCAGCTGAAGAAGAAATACACAGATTCAGTTACCCGTGTTTACTCCTGCACCCAAGATGGGAGATATTCCCAACCCATCTCCTCCCAGACCAAAGGTGACGTGGAAAGGGAACTTGCACAAGCCGGCATTTCAAGACTCACATACGGCTGGAGACTTTGGCCCTGCGGAAGACTTGGCTTGGAATTTGTGTTGACGTGATGGCTTGGAAATTGGTTGAGTGGATTCGGTTGTCAAGTCGCATTACCGATGACATAGCAGCACAAGCTCCGATTGTACGCTGGAAAATGTCGAGAGATCCAAGAGATCAAGAATCAAAATCCGGCAGAATATGAAACTCAGAAGAAGGTGAAATTAGCAAAGGCACAATTTACCCAATGAGGTAATGTTGACTTGGTTTTGCTCCCGCTGGTAGGGCGCATGTTTCTGATCAATCCTGCCCTTTGTTCATACTAGATTTGAGAAGGCCAATCCGAGATGGCTTCAAAACTTTACCCTCAAAATCATCAGCTTGGTGCGGTGGTTGAGAACAAAGACTGTGGATCTGATATTAGGAGGGGGAAAATATTGTATCCTTCCAGTCCAATGATTCCTGATTGGCGCGCGCTTGAGCTTACAACGGTTTTACATCACTTCACAAGATGGTTCAAGCTCACGCAGTTCACCACAAGAAATTGGTAAACAACAAGTCTATGGCCGTTCCAAATCAAAATACCGCATCACCAAAGGAATCAACGGTGTCCCACGGGGACTTCCGCGGACTGCTACAGCGCGCAGTGGTGGAACGGTTTGGTCAATACAAAAAGACATAGTGTCAAAAGTAGAACCCTTTGGTATGGGGGAGTTGGCGGCTAAATTGGGAGAGCACATGAGCAAGAATCAACATCCAAGGCCTGGTCCCAACGCCGGACCAAGCAACCAAACTGGTTCAACTCACCAGGCGAGGAGTCACACCAGGAGGGTGAGCCAGTGCAGGCGGCACGAGGGGGTTATGCATGTTGATTAGTTTTACTAGTTACAATTCTCTTCAAGCCGCTGTATAAATATGGATGATTTCTCTTTACCCTGGTCTCTGATTGATTGAATTTCCATTGGTTGTGTTTCTTGCATTGACACAAGAATGAAAAAAACAGAATGGTTTACTGTTTCTGTTTTTTGGAGTGTTTTGGAGCTTGTATGGTGACGCTATTTTGATTTTTTTTTGAATCTGATTGGTGAAACTCTATGAGACGGCCGTACAATGTAGTTGCACCCATTAAGGGGTTATGTGGTATTCTTTGATGTGGTGCACAATGTTCGTGGCAAATTTGACCATGTATGGGTGAGATGCATATCCCATGGTACGGCTGTACAATGGGGGATGCATGCTGAAGTGTGATGGAAGTCATGCAGCACTGCAACCATGGTGCATCACTTGCCCATGACTTCCGTTGACATTGCCCCCATCTGCCCTGGAACTTGCAACCCCTTTCCTGCACATGCCACCAAACACTCAGACAAAGGTTGCACCGGTGCACGACAAATTGGCACTATACATCAAGGCTTTTCCCTTGCCTTTTGGGCTTCAATCTTCATGCTAGCACATGAAGGAAGGTTGCATGAAGCTGTGCACAATCACATTCATGCTTTTGATGCCTTCATCAGCACCACATGAAATATTTGAATGCACCACATGAAAAGTGTGAATTCACCGGCTGAAAAGCTTGAAAGGTGCTGATGATCCTTTGTAGACCATAAGGGGATTAGTGTGGTAGACCACACTCAACAACCATGTTTTTGCTGACGAACCTTTTTGTGTCAGCACCTTTGTTTGGAATAGATTGTGGGTGCACAAATTGCAAATACAACAGGTGCACAGCTGTTCCCATGCAGTCCACCTGATTCCACTGACCATAAATACAACCCTTTGGTCTCCGATTCTGCTGCTCTTACCCCCACCCCCACCTCCCACACACATCTTCATTCAATTGTATCCACCCCAACAATAACAAACCCAAGCTCCTGATCCTCTACTTCACCCTATCCCAAAAGAATCTGACAATGACCTCCAACACCAAGACCACTCAACAAATTCCCCTTTCAAACACCAATGAGGCCACTGCTGAAACCGTTGCTCAGACTCCACCGCCTAGTACGCACTTATCTTCACAGCCCTCGGTTTTGATCCCGACATTCTAATTCCTCTCTTCATTACCCCTTAGCACCTGCTGTGTTTGCTCAAAATTTCCCTGGGCAACCTGATCCCCATGCCGTAAAGCTCACATGCCCCACATTCCAAGAGTTCTATGGAAAACCTGACTCCGTAGCAGCACTCCAGCCAAGCAAATCAGTTCTCAACACCAAAATACAGGTCATCACAGCCGAAGAGTTCAACAAAACTATCACTCAAGCCAAGCAGGCTACCCAAGGGCTTTGTTGCCTCAAGCTCCCCCGCAGTGTGATCGAGAAGATTGATACCCTTGCTGATAGCATTCAACAAACCAAGAGGAGTGAGTCTCTGGGACACCGGATACCTATCTTCTGGACTCTAATACTTATTTTCCTTCTCTTTCTGCAGCTTGGGAAGAGACAGGTGATGTGCTCAACAATGAGGCCATCAAGATTGACACACTCAATTTGACAACTCCTTCTCCCACCATCACCATCAAATTGTTGAAGCAACCCCCCCGGAAACGTGTCAAAAAAGCCACTTTCTCTGAGAAAGCTGACGATCTCTGCAACAAGGATTTTGCGGATACCACAATTTCACCTGAGGTACCCAACACTGCCAACCCAGTCACATCAACAGCTGCACCCCTGCACTCTGAGTCTCAACAACAACAGCCTTCCTTCCCTCCCTCTGGTAATGCACCACTCACCAAGTCTAATCAGAACCTCTCTTCAGCCAACAATGAAGTTGCCAGCAACGACCCAGAACCCAGCACTTCTAGCAACAAACAAATCAAATCTGTTCCTGGCTCAAATGCTGGTTCACCAACACCATCCAATTGAGAGACTTCCAATTCCACCAGTGCCCTTCCACCTGACACCACTGATCCAAACACTGGTCATGCTTCCAACAACACACCTGCTGCCAATGTTTCTGAATCACGTGCTTCAGAAGACACAAATCCTCATCCTCACCCAAGCCCAACTTCTGCCACACCAGCTCACACACAACCACAACTCCCCACAGGCCCAAACCCCACTTCACCCACCAACTACAAGCTCTCAATCCTGAAGTCAGCTGATGTTGAAATAAAGCTTCTCCACATCACACAAGGCCACAAGAACAAACCAAGCTGGAAGAATTATCAAGACCTATGGCACGCGCTTTCTAGTCTTGTTCAGTTCCGAGTTCAATCAATGACCAACTTGGAACCCCATCAGCCCAATTTCCACTTCCAAAGGTCTCCTTGTTCGTATGCCTCATGGATTAAGACCATCAGTGCAATATGTAAGTCTCTTGTTCATTTGAATCAAACTACATATATAGTTCCCTGACAAACTTACGCATCACCCTATAGCCGACGATTACTTGAAGCCCTCAGACAACAAACAATGGGTCTGCCCCAACATCATCAATTTCCCTCTCCTCTTTTCCTTTGCCAACAAAGACAACAAAATAGCTCCCCATGAGTTCATATCCACCACTACCGAATCACCACACCCTCAGTCCATGCTAGTCCGATCTCTTTACCGTCTTCAAAACCCCACACCTTGAGTCATCCCCCGGTGGGCCAAAATTATTGCCGCTTTGATTGAGCTTATGGCCAATAACTTGTACAGACCCGCGCCACCTCAAGAATCAGAGAATCAGGACGTGACTACTCAGGGTGTTCAAGTCCTTGAGTATCTCAAGAAGCTGAAGAACTCAACATCCACCTTTGACATGCAGGAGGAAGGCCAAACAGTTGCTGGATCTGAAGTTGTTCAACGCTCTCACTCTGTCAATGTTCTCCACGATTTCAAAAACATGATCATTGATGTTTTCATGGGTTTCATCATTTACCAAACCCATTTTCTCAGCTCGCCCCCACTCACAGCGACTCAGAGGAACAAAAAAATTTGTGAGGCCAAAGCCACAGCTGAATCAGCATCTAGTGACGTAGCAGCAACTCCATCTCAGACGTCAGCCAATCTCTTCAAACAGAAAGCTGAATCTACCAAACAACTTCAGACAATCCAAGTACGCCACAATTTTCAGCCACTTATTTTTTTCCTCCTGGCTGGTGTGCGCGGGCTCTTCATTGCCTCGATGGATTATTGCACAGCTTCCACCTCTGATTCCATGTTGTTCATTAAGGTGATGTCGGTGATAACTCAACACTCCAAGACTCATCACACACCTGAGGAGCCAATATGGAAAAACCTTTTGGCATATCTAGTGGAACTCTTTCGGCCCTCATTCCAGTCACCAGATAAGATTATCCCCCTTGCACAAGCCCCTAGTTGCATTAAACTTGCCAAAGCCATCACCATGGACTTCCTGAACCACTGGAAGGACAAGCAGCCTAGCAGCCCTTTCTTGACCCCACACTCTGCAACCATTCACCCGGTGACCAATTCCTAACTTTTGTTCTCACAAATTGATTTCTCTCATATTGTCTATCATTGTCACAAAGTTCTTCTATTGTTTTTGATTGTTTTATTCTGTCTATGATCTCTGAGAAATATTTCTTTCTGCTTGCTCCACTTCCCCAATTAAAAATTCCCATGAACATAAACTTTTAGCTCCAATGTATTAAGCCATGATCCACCTGATACACTCTTTCAGTGTTTCAATTGAATTGTGGATTTTTCCACATTCAGGGGACAAGAGATACATACTCTTTGTATCTCATCTTGACTTTTTCACCATGTCTTGACCACTTTGACACAGTGGAAGGACCCACCAGAAGGTGGCTATGTGAGAAATACTCATCTGTTCCCTCTGCAATTTTTTCCTCCAACATCAATATCAACTGTACATTGAGGCCACTGCTAGCCAAACAGCGTCCTCTTTCTTAAGCCTCCATCAGATGTTCATAAATCCATTGAATAAATAAGGATGAAGAAAGTTTTTTACCACCCAAATCTCAACCAGCATCTTCTTTGACTGTTGTTGAAAAGCAAGCAAGAGAACATGTGTCTCCACTGTTGCTACACCAATTTCTCAGCATTTTTTATTTTTTTATAAAACCCAATCTGATTGAGTCCAGCTTCATTCCAGAAAAAGTGATGCAAACTTGGAGTTTATCCATTCAGGATACATTGGTGGCCACAGGAGATGAGTGGTTTCCGCAATTCAACAAGCAGAACTCCGCAACAGACAACTCTAATTGGAATTTGAAAAGAAAAATATCCCTGAGGGCTTTGCTGCATGTTTCCAGAACATGCAGGACATCTGATAAGACCTGAATCTCCTGATTACTTTATAAAAACAAATGATGTCCACTTGCAGCAACTGGTGGCATTAAGTACTATATCAATGAGTACTATATCAACGGATCAAAAAACCCAGCTGCAATGGCACAGGAACTGACAAAAGCTTAATTTGGTCTACATAGAGTGTTCACTTTCATGGAATGGATGAAACAACACGCTGAAAATCAGCAATAAAATGATGGGAGATGAAGAATGGTACTTCACAATATTGACCATTTCACGATTCAGTTTGGCATACATAAGAATTTCTGGCAGACAGTAGTAAGAAAGAAACTTCCAAGGGCCCCCTGATTCTCTCTTTTTTGTGACGTTTGACTTTACATTGTTGGAATCTCAGGAAAATCTGTTCCTTGGGTTGTTTCAAAGAAAATACCAACTTCCATGTGCACGCTCCATCACTTGTATCCCATCAACCTGAACCACATGTTCAATGTTACTTCAACGTTCCCCAACTGAACTGTAGATAATCTTGACACTAACCTTCACCTTGATGACACCATCCTGTTGATGAACTCCTTGTGCACTCACACCCGCAATCCTGATCCGGTCTCCACGTCTGAGCCTCTCAATTTGGCCAAAAATTGTATGGTTTTGGGAAACAATCTGGATCTGAACAGTCTGCGGTGAATTTCAGAGGTGCAAAACATGCTGACAAATTCAGTTCCATGATTAAAGTAAAACAGAAAACAAGTTAATCAAAAATTCACAAAATTTACCAACATCCACATCTATCACTGTGGCATAGCTACGCCATGCATTAGCTGGATTCCGATGGACCTTGACCACATAGACATTTCCTCCAAAGACAGCTTGCATCACCTCGTGCAAGAATTCTGGAGTGAGTGTTCCACGGTGCACCCACCAGTTGCCAAGGGCAACCTCAATATAGGGGTAGTGATATTGGAGAGGTGGGGAAGAGACTTTTCCAGAAATAAATATTTGAATACACCCTTCAGATAAGATGGCTGGCAACTCTTGACTGTCTTTTTTAAGAACAACATGAAATTTGGCAACGACAGATTCTGATAAATAGTTTACCATACTAGGAATAGCAATACTTGTGGTCATGTGTATCCCATCACCAACAACAAACTCAAGCTCAGATGGAGATACGTGAATATTACCGGCTAATTCAAGCATTTTGTATGATGATACTTGAGATACGAGGACAAGGAGGGAATTGGGTAATCACTGGGAGATGGGATCAATGATGGGATGGTGGTGAGGGGGGTGTTTGAGCTGGGGAGGGGGATTCTTAAGGCTTTCAGATTGTGAGCTCCATATCTTGCCTCTCACTCAACGTAGCTGATCCAGCTGCTTCTTCCCTTTCATGGATCCATGATCAAAGGCATTTTCATTTTATCATGTGCTCTGAGTGGGGATACATGCAGTGATGCATGGACCAACGTCATAAATGCCTCTGTTGGTACCATTTCCCTTTCAATTCACATTGCCCTGGCCCCACCTCTGAAAAACATCATCCACAGATCACGCCCAAGCAACACAGTTTCACAAGTGGGCAGGTTGACACCACTTGCATGCATGGGCAAGGGTGTTGGGTTTTGTACATGGAACAAGGGGATTATGCACTTGACTATATAATCAAATGTTAATACCCTGCCATGTACTTATGTATGTAATTATTGATGGATATGCTGCGGTGATAATCCCATTAGCATAACACATAGTACCTGCACACTCTTCCTAGTCCCATGTGCAGGTGTGAATCTATGGTATGGCCGTGCAAAGAAGTTTCAAATGGTTTTCAACTTTCTTGAATGAACAAGTATTTTTGGCTGCTTCATGGAGTAACCAATCCACCCAGAAGGACAAAAACCACTTGAGACTGCATTGTGCGGCCGTACCAAGCAGTTTCATATGGTCTCAGCAGCACCATAATGCTCCTCTGCCCGTGAAAATTCAATGTGCATGGGTCCCACCAACTGCATCCTCCGCAAGTGTTCCTTGCTGTACTTTTTGTCCATGATGTTTCCCCTGATTAAGTTGAACATTCATCTTGTGTTTCCATGCATTTGACCCTGTAATATTTGACTCACCATATCCTACCAGTGGTTCCTATTTGATTCAAGATACCCCACACAATTCTCATGAAATGTTTGCAACAACTTCAATCACACAAATCTTCCGCAAATGAAGATAGCTCAATGCATTCAGCAGCCAAAATTTTCATGATACTTAAACAAGCCACTTCTGCCAATATTTGAATAAAAGGCATAATATAGAAATTGAATCATCTACATCAGCAAATGCACAAACACATGATTTTTACCAATTTTCCTTTTGAAATTCTCACCATTTAGCAGGCATCACCTGCTCCATCACTTCATACATGTGTTATTACCCTTCTCAACCAGGAATATATAAAATATTTATTCAGCCTTCATCAACTGGACCCAATCACACCAGATCAAGCAACAACATGCCTGGAACATTCCATATGTACCCCATAATCCCTGAAAATTCATGATTTTGAGTCTATAACTTAGGAAATCCTATGGTGTTGTGACAATTTTGATTCAGCAGAGACTTGGCGCTCTCCTTGCACAACAGGTGTTCAATTCACAATCACTGCATCCATGCATGAAACAAGCAAGCAGTTTATGACCTTTCAATATTAGACATTTTGTTCTTTTGAGCTTGTCAGTCATTTTTTCCACTCTTCAAGGGTGGTATGCGCAACCCAATGCTATCCTCCAACCTTCATTCATCTGTCCCTTCATAATGTAATTCTCTTGCCTGCCGGTGGCCACCATATCTTTCAAGTTTTTAAACACCAATTAACCTATGTGTGGTCACTTATTTCCACAGGTTACTTTGCTCCCATCTCATCATTTGTCACCATCCACATGCACATTTTGACTTTTGTAGCACACCTTTTTGTCCTGGCAAGGCACATGACCATTACCATTTTAATCAACACAGCCATCTGTGTGATATCTTTGTGGACCCTACTGGGTATTCACCACTTGTTATAGAAACCATAAATAATGTTTTTTCAGTTGGTAGCCAAACTCCAATGCAGCTCACAGCAAAATGCTGCATTGATTGATGTGAGCAATATCCATTGTTTGATGTTGTTTAATTTTAAATGAGAATGTCACTGCCTCCTTCAATTCATCAACGACACACCCTGGATTCCTGTACTGTGATTCGACTTCTGTCATTTGAAATACCACCTGCATGAATAGTGAAATTCCCAAACCAGTACTATTAAAAACCTGGAGCCACACTGCCTGTTGGACTAAATGACATACCCTGATATACACAGCCTCCGGCATGTGGCTTTTCATGAGACTCACATGTCTATTTGATATTCCAATGAAAGCCAATTTGTATTGGTATAAATTGGCTACCACGACCTGCAAAGCAATACATGTGAATCAATGTGGAATCTTTAATTGCTTACATAACACTCATTTCCTGTCTTCCAGACTCAGCATGCGTGATAATCATCTCATCGCAAGCAAATCTCACAGCAGTTCAAGTGTTTCCTTCAAAAATCCAGACAGTACCTTTTCATGCTCAGGCATTGCTGGTAGTTTCACACCACATTGCTTATTATTCTTGGTGCATCTTGGTCAGTGAGTGCATTGCAATGTATATCCATCAAATACTTAATACCAGCACAGCTGACATTACATAATTGTCTTCACATGCTTTGACTGGCTCTGATCACTCTGATCCAATTGCGGGATCACTGACGAATTGCAAAGTTGCTTTTGCCGCTGTCTCATTGGAACCGGTATCACTCTTCCGTGCTCCTATCATCCAGCTGCAGGTAGCATCACATCTTGCTTTCTCTTGCTTTTACTCTCTTACAAATCCATCGCGACAATATACGGACTGGATCCGTGGTTTGCTGTGATTTTCAGATCCACAAGCTCTCTCCTTACAATCCGCTATCATTCTCATCCAATCGCAAAACGAGCAATACCTCGTTGGACTGCATGACAAGCCGGATTGTTTTGCGCTTGCTCAGCCTTCATCGCTTGTCAGCTCGCTGTGTGGCGCCGACTTCCCCATTGCCTCCTGACAACTTGGCCAAGTTGTTTGCGTTTTGTTCCCAACCAGCCAAATCGTTCTTGGCCAACTCTTCACCAACGTAAGTGAACCAATTTACACTCTTTGTCCAAACCTCAGGTTCATCATTGTCACCTTTACTATGATTGTGCACTCAGACACAAACATCTTATTTACTTGACTCTGATAACATCTTGCCCAGTTCTCAACCTGTTTGAACTACGCCAAAGCAATTGACTTGCGCTCATTGTCCTCTTGACTAGACCTCTTCACACCAAGAACGCTTCACAGCAAAACGACCGATCCAAATGTGAGCCGTGTTTTCTTGTTGTTGCCATTAACACCCACTCGCAGCGCTCTGACCTGTTGCTCCTGGACTGCAAGCCGGCAGCTGTTCCAAAAGCTCACAGCACTCATCCGTGGACTTGTTTTGCTTTGGTCGCTTGGAATTAGGATCTCGTTAGTCACCCAATTGGCACCTGGCAATTGCAGATACAGTAAGAACCCTCCTTATCTGCTTGACTTGCTTGCTGCATACACTTATTTTCCTTATATCACTTGAATGAACATGCAGCCGCCATATCGGTCATGCAAGAGCTCAACCCCTCACACAACACTCGTCCACAAAACAACGGCGAAACACCCTTGGTCCCAATGACTGGCACCTCGGGCTGCCTTCCTCCAACTACGGGTCAGGGCCCCTCCCAGGTAAAGCGACAAAGGTAAGTACCCTCATTGCATCATCCTTTTCCCTCTCTCCCACTTCTCCTCTGGTGTTGCAAGGAGGCCGGTCTGAGGGGTTGACCCGCAATCATTACCTCCCACTCCCCAAGAACACCAGAGGAGGGCTTATCAGATGTGGAGGGCTGTGCTAATGGTTTGACCCGCACTCATCTTGGGCCACCTCCACATCTGCCGTGTCCTCAGCCCCTGTTTGCTAGCCATTAGGATTTTGTGGCTGATTTGATCTTGAGTTCTTGATTCCTCATACAGACCCCATACTTGTAACCGTCGCCGTCCCCGTAAGCGTCCCCATGGCAATATCAACCAATTGGCCCACTGCGCAAGGAAAGCAATGGCTCCTTTTGCTTGGAGTGGCTCTGGCGTTCCGTCAGGATGTCTCTCTTCAACCAAGGACGCTTTCCATGCCGATGATGATTCTGACGAGGATGGCAATCCTGACAAGGATGGCGATTTTGATGGGACCAATGCTCCAAACCCAGAAGACAAAGGCCTTGATCCCCAGAACAACAGCTCTGGCCAAAGGGCAATGGGTGGTGACAAACCACACCTTTACTACTTTTCCCAATCCCACCAAGTCGACCCCTGCCCAGATGAAGAAATTACCTCCCAAGAAACAATCCAGCTGTCCTACCACCGCCTGCCGTTTGGCACATGCATCATTGCCTTGACCAATCAGGCCGCCTTCTGCAAGGTGTGATGGATCTCTTTCAATTCAATGTCACCTGCCGAGCTCAATGGGTGGGAAAAGCTTTTTTTCCATCTCTTGGAACGCTGCCACCACGTTAGTCCAGTCAAGGGGAATGGCGCTCAAAGTGGTGGGATGATGTGGGCCAACAGATGGAGGAAGAGCTTGGATCCTGGCCAATTGGTTGGGCGTTTTTGCTGCGTTGGAAAGATGAAAAAGGCCATGGAGCAAGCTCAATACAACCCCGTGATCTTGAATTGATCATGCACTTGAACTCGGTAGATACAAGTAAGTTCTGGATTTCCATGATTAGATCTGATTCTCAAGACCACTGCTGAAAGAACTTCTTTGTTGCTTCTTCTAGTGAGCAATATTGAACATTTATTGGACTATTGATATCATAAATACCTTCAAGTAATAAAGTGTCGTCCCCTTGGTGGTTATGTAATCCCCATAGCTCAAATTCTTTTGGTGCTGTTTGGATATCATATGCTGCAGACTGTGAAACATGTCCAATTGTGATTCCTTCAACCTGAATAGACCGGGAGAGTCAAATTGCTACATTCCCCGTACTGCCATGGAAAGGCCAGCACGTTCCCAGGCTAAGGTCAGAAAGAAGTATTGTAATTGGAGGACTCCCAGATACTTTTTCTAGTTTTTCAAAGAAGGGAAGTTTGGATGAACGTATTTTGCATCGATAGCACCAGGTTGGGGATGTCAAGCGTTCAATAATTGATGCACCGGCTGAAAATGAGGAAAAGTCCTTCTTTGTAGAGATTGACTCTTTTCCTTCTTTTTTTGGAATGGGTTTGTTGTTTAACCTGGGAGACAAGATTTCCCTGCAGTAATTGTCATTCCAACAAGATTGCATTCCGAAGTTGTGACTTATGACGTGACTCATACTGGATTTCAGATTCCTGATTTGGTTGGACGAGTCGGTAGCTTGTAGTTGCGGGCTTTCCAATTTCTTTTTGATAACATTGTGGTAGTCACTCAATGACAGAAATTTTCAATTTTTTTCTCACTCTATTTTTCCTCAATTCTTTCTTATATCTCAGTTTTTCTCACACAACCACTCACATATCAACAATTATTATTCAAGAATCAGATTCTACAGCTAAATTTATCCTTAGTCACCTCTGAAAGAATCTCATTTACTCCACTGGATCAAAAGTTACAGGTACACCAATATACTCACTTGGCCAATTCCAGCTACAGACACCAAAATCACAAACCCCTCAAAACCTAAATATGACCTCAAAAACACGTTCTACACACAAATTGATCCAAGGAAAAAATTCCTGGAATCTTGGTTATTTAGCTAAATGCATACTTTTCATTTCTTAGTTGATAGTGCACAGCCTTATTTAGCTAAATTCATACTTTTCATTCCTTAGTTGATAGTACAAAGCCTCATTCACCTTAGTGCATACTTTTTCACTCTTATTGCATACTTTATAGTTTATTTCCATACTTTGCACAGCCTTTGCACTGCCTTGCACTGCCCTGACTAGCAGAAATGCCTCATTTGTACTTCCCTTGGAGCTAAAATCCCTCATTTTTGTCTATTTGAGGGGCTCTTTTCCAGTTGTTTTCCCCCCTTCCTCACCAGATTCTGTCCCCAAAATATATCTCCACCTTATATTTCCACACACCCTTATATATCAGATATTAGTGTACTATCCCCTATAGTTGACTACTGGTCACTCCTCTTTTGAGGTTTTATTACTCTTTGGCAATTACATACTCATTCATCAACTCTTAGTTATATTACTAGTCACCTTCATTGGTGTAAGACTGTTGATGTCAGCCTTAGAGACAACACTATTGCTCAAAAGGCTTCAACAATGTTCCCTCCATATTCCCCTCATTTTTCTGATCATTTTCATCTACTATTGTCTATAGTTGTGATGTGTAATAGAGGAGTAATAACACTTTGAACATCCATTATTCTCTAAGTTCAAACCATATTGAATATATGCATTTCAATCAACAAGGTTAACCACTTCTCCTCTGGCAGGATGAAAATTTTCATCATCAATCAATCATCAACCAACTCTGAAGAAGCACATAACACTTGGATCAACACTCCTCTCTACTCAATCACACAGGTCCCATCATATCCCTACGTCGTCGTGGTCATTTGGTGTCATCTGATTGAATAGTAAGCAGTTTTTCCAACTTATTCTTCTTCAAAGTTCATCTTGAGCTTTGATCTTCCTTTTTCCTTTTCTCCTTAACCTTAACCTTCTTCTTCTCTTCTCCCATTAAGAATCAAACCATATAAAACATCATAAAATCATCAAAAGCCTCATATAACATTCATCTTTATTGCTTCTGTGGACTGCAGCTTAAATCCACATAGGTTTCCTGATAAATAACCTTTGCCAGTTTCTTTTGGCATAAAAAATCAAGGCAGTCTCTGACTGTACCCTCTCTGTTTCTTCAAGAGAGGAGGCGTTGAGTCTTCTCCGCTTAAACCCATCTCCTTTTAAGGATAGAAAAGCTTAAATCAGTCTAAAAAGACTTCTCTTTCTTCTTTCTTCTCTTCCTTTCCTCTCTTTCTTTCCTTCTAGTTGTTTTCCCTTATCTTTTGGAATCCAACTAGTGTCCCCCAAAATACTTGTGCCCTGCTGTCACCGTAGAGACACAGGTTCACAGTTGAAGGGTAACCCCTAACAGAATCTTATCCAACTAGGTTACCAGACCCTTACAAAGCTTAAGACTCCTCTCATATATACCCACTTACCATTAGGTAGCGGGTTCAATCCCTGGTTGTAGCATCAGCTCCGAAAACTCATTTCGCATTACAAATCACCATCATCATCATCATCCATCCATCCTTGGTAGTAGCGTCAGCTCCCAGAACTCATTAGCTTAACACATCCTCATCATACATATACACCCTTGACATTCATCATCATCATCATAGCTCATACTCATCACCACTCATACTCATCACCACTCATACTCATCACCACTCATACTCATTTGCACTCATATCCTTTAACCATCTACACATATCACCACTGACTATCATCATCACCTATTATCATCATCATCACATACTTATCTCATCAACGTCATCAGTCACAGTTAACATCATCAAGCATCATCAACAACAAGTATAATTATAACTATAAGTATTGTTCCGCAGACATCTTGAACTAACCGTTCCTATCACTATAAATAAATTGCCAAGCAAACTTGGTGGTCTTGTTTTTCTGATAGTATAGAAGGGCAGAGCTTGCACCTCCATCATCCCCTTCTCCATTCAGCAAAAGGTTTTTACTAACAATTTTGAGTCTTACAAGGGAGTCCCCAACGTGATAAGGATCCTGCAGAAAGAATTGAAGACGTAACCAACCGTTATATCTATTAACAGAAGAAACTCAACCAGAAGACTAACACTTGTTGAGGAAAAGAACACTAAAGTTGAATCAACCATACCAAGTATTTAACAGAAAACGCACCAGCACTATATCAATTTTGAAGATCAACCAAGAAGAAGAACTTGTCATCACAACTAAACTAGGGAAAAAGAACTACAACACTCCAACTAGTAGGATCAGAAAGAAGTAACTCGAAGTAGGCGGCCAGTTGTAACATTGTGATATCCCCCGGAAGAGCACTGTATCTTGAAGTAGGCGGCCAGTTATAAAGAATAATTGCAATATCCCCCGGAAGAGAACAGCAACTTGAAGTAGGCGGCCAGTATACAATTGTGATATCCCCCGGAAGAGTACAATTGAAGACCACTAGTTTAACAAATCAGAATCAAAAACCCCCAACTTGCCCTGAAAAAGAGTCCAGAGACCCCCAATAAGAATAAATTAAAATTGGAGCTAAGTAGTTTCAATACCCAAAATTAGTTTAACTGACAAACATACCTTTTGGGAAAATCAACAGAAGGGAACAAGGACTACCGCTGTTTAGTGAAATGCCCGGAGATTTGAAAGGAGGAGCCTTTAGTGGTTTCAACACCCCGTCAAGGAATAGAAAGATGGCGTCAGGATCATCTTGAATATGAATAAAGGACCAACTACGCCCCTACCACCACCACCAAAAGTGGATAAAGGGAAATGTAACAATCGATGTCGCACTACCATTGAAGACTTAAACAAGGACAATGACGAGGAGCAGCAACATCAGCAGCTACATTGGAACCCAGCCCAATTTTGAGCAGAACAAAACCTACTTCTGAAAGAACCAATTCAATATACAGATGAACAGACACCACAGCCTCAGTATCACCAGCAACCTTATCAGAGCACTCCATACCCAACCAGATCTCAACGTCCAGGTATAAAACAGGGGTACGGACTTAGGATGGTGTAAGGAACACAATATGTTCCTTCACTGTAGCCGACGAAGAGGGAACTAGAACAAGATACCTAGTATCTTGGAGAGACAATTTCTAGAACCCACAAAAGGGGGGAATGATTTTTCTAGCACAGTAGAAGAACAGAATTAGTCTCTCTATTTACAATGAGTATGATTATGAGGGAAAGGAATAGAAAGAGATAAAAAAGGGAAAACTTACCTAGCACAGTAGAAGAACAGAATGAGTCTCTACTGAGCTAGGAGGGACGTGGGGAGAGTGAGATTAAGTACTAGGAGTGATTATGTAATGTTGTTGTGATATATATGTGAAATCTGTAGAATGAGAGTTCACAGTCTCCCCCCCTATGAAAAAAATTGAAGAAAAGAAGAGAGAGATGAGAAATGAAAGAGGAGAGAAAAAAAATTGGAAAGGAAGAGAATGCGGTGATACAAAGAGACAAAACAAAAAAGAAAAAAAAACAAGGAAAATGCAGAAAAGTTAGGAGGAGTAGGGATAGAAAGAAAGGATGTTTTACAAAAAATAGCAGAAGAGAAAGAAAAAAGGAAAATTGACGCGGGTTGAACTCCAGAAGGGAACCATGTGGAAGATCGTCCAGTAGAACCCGGAGGAGAAATCCCAGCCATCCAGCCAATTGCACCTTGCGGGCCTGAGAAGAGAAAAAGGCAAAGGTTGGGTGCTCACTGGAGTGGCCAAGGTATGTTTTTACAAACAGCGGAGAGGGCATCACTCGGCGGTGCACAATGGGAGGAACTTACTTTTGTAGTAAGTCTCCTTGCGTCGCCTGATCTGGTCCCTCCCGTGTGACAAACCTCTTGATTTTGGACACGTGGAACGTTGGGTGACGTTGGTTGCCTGCGGGGAGATCAAGTTCAACGTTCTGACCGTAGTTGAATACGCGGAGGACTTCATACGGTCCCTCAAACCGTTCCTTCAGCTTGTCAGAACCCGGTTGGTGAGAACCCCGCCAGTCGGCCAAGTTGAGTAAAGCAAGCATGCCGGGCTGGGGTGGTGAGCAATCTGTAACATTTTTATTGTGTTGAATTGCTTGTTTCAGACGGCTGGTACACAGTTGGTCACAAGCGGTAGCCCATGCCTTTTCACGAACTGCTAGCCACTTCGAAAGCGCGGGATGGTCGGAGTTGTCAAGGGAAGAAGATGTTTCAAAGAGTTTGGGTTGTTTGCCCAAGATTAGGTTTAGGGGCAATATGCCAGTGGAGACATTAATGGCAGAGTTGATGGCGAATTCGACTGCCGGTAATGATTCAAGCCACTTACTTTGTTTCTTCAAAGTGAACATGCGAAGTATTTGACCAATTGTTTTATTTGTCCGCTCACTCCGGCCGTCTGCTTTAGGGTGGAAGGCGGAAGATTGGTGAAATTGGGTGGAAAGGCGTGACATAAGAGAATTCCAGAACTTTGCAGACCACTTCTTGTCCCGATCACTGATGATGGATAACGGTGCACCAAACAAAGCGATCCACCCGGCGAAGAAACGGGAGGCAGTTTTTTCCGCAGTGTCTTTCTGAACGACAGGGATGATTCGAGTGAAACCGGACAGTTGACAGGTAACCGACAATAACATGTCGTAATGGCCGGACGTTGTGAGAGGACCCACGAAGTCAATAGCGATGTGTGTAAGCGGGAGAC
Source organism: Puccinia coronata f. sp. avenae (assembly GCA_002873125.1). NCBI lineage: Eukaryota > Fungi > Basidiomycota > Pucciniomycetes > Pucciniales > Pucciniaceae > Puccinia > Puccinia coronata. Next base: position 253,544 of record PGCI01000112.1, on the reverse strand, counting down.
GGGGGAATTCAGGCGTGCCCATCTTCCCAGTCGGGGAGGTGGTGGGAGCTTTGGTTTTTTGACAAATCTCGCACAATGAGACAAAGGAATGGACATCCCGTGCCATCTTTGGCCAGAAAAAATCCCGACGAAGTTTGGTGATGGTTTTGAGATAGCCAAGATGTCCAAGGCAGACATGGGCCTCGCTAATAAGGTTTTGTTGTAGATCGCCTGTATCGGGGATAAGCAATTGACCGTCAATGATAATTAGGTCATCCGCAATCTTGCAGTCCTCCCTTAGAGGAAGGGAGGGTTTGAGAGAGAGACAGAAAGGGTCAACAACGTAGCCCAACACAATTTGAGCCTTGAGTGTCTTCGAAATTACAGATTTGAATTTGGAGAGCGCTGCAACACACGCAACGTTGTCTGCCGTAACAGTCAAGTTGTCCAGAGTGTCTTTACGGGATAAGGCATTGGCGACCGAGTTATCTTTGCCCCGAATGTAATTGAAGATCAAAGTCAGCCAATAACTCCGTCCAACAAGCTTGTCAGCGTGATAAAGTGCGTTGTTTCATTAAATAAGTTAGGGAATGATGGTCGGACATAACATGAACTTTCATTCCCAAAAGAAGCATCCGCCATTTTTGAAGCGCATGAACAACCGCCAGCAATTCCTGCTCGTGCACCGGATAGTTACGTTTGGCAGGAGTCATTAGATGCGACTCATAAGCAATTGGCAATGCCAGTTTCCAATCTTTACCCTGAAAGAGAGCGGCGCCTAATCCGGAACCACTGGCGTCCGTAAATAGCCAAAGGGGGTCATCAGAATTGTAATCAACGTTTTTCAGGCAGGGCAAGGAAGTCATGAGTTGCTTAATATTGTTGAAGGCGTCCTCTTCAGCCTGGCCCCAACGAAAGTCTTGCTTGTCTAATTTGGTGCTGGTGAGAGGGGTCAAAGTACCCACGTACTTCTGAAGTCCCCAGATGAATTTCTTCATCCACTGGACGGTACCCAAGAACTTCTTTACTCCTCTTGCCGATTTCGGAGATGGCCAAGTAAGAATTTGAAATATTTTCTCCTCGTCTGCGCAAATTCCGTTGGCTGAAATCCAATGTCCCAGAAACTTGACTTTGGGTTGGAATAGTTTTGTCTTCTTTGGGCTGCAATAAAGGTTTGCGCGGCAAAGTCGCTCTAGAACAAGTCAAACATGTTGCTCGTGGGAATCAGGATTATCAGAAAAAATGACAATATTGTCCAAATAAACCATGCAGAAATCATTGATCAGCCCACCCAATGCCTCTTCCAGGCGAGCTTGATGTGTGGCTGGCGCATTTGTCAGTCCCATAGGCATGACAATCTATTCATAGAGCCCCCACGGCGTCTTAACTGCCGTCAACGGGATATCCGCCTCGCGCATTCTTGTTTGAAAGAACGCGTTTGTCTGATCCAAAATAGAGAAAATTTTTCCCGACGAAACTGTCCGCACCAGTTTATCCACGTTAGGAAGGGGGGAACGGTCCTTCACAGTGAAACTATTAAGCACTCGATAATCACAAACCCACCAAGGTAAAACCAACGGGTCTTTCTTTGGGATAATCATGCTTGGTGAAGCATACTGGCTCAAAGAACGACGGAGGCGGCCGGCGTTAACATGTTGATCCAACAGGGTCTGCCATGCTGTGAGATGTTTCTGCGGATAAGAGTATTGACGTTCATTGATCACTGCATCTGGATTAGTCAGGATGATCTTGTGCCGGACCCAAGAATCTGCATTTTGAAGCTTATCAGGGAAAGTACTATCTAGGAACCGACCCTCCAATTCTGCCTCGTCCGAGACGGCCGGTATATCCACTGGGAATAACTCCCCAAAATCTCTCAAGATGTTCTGCGCAACGTTGTCATATGACACTGTTGTAGTTAAAGAAGAAGTTGAAATTGGCTGAGTGTTCATTGCACTGCAATAGCGATAATCAAACATGGAACGGTTGGAGTCTTCAAATGTGATGGAGTGAGAAGAGACGGAAACGGAAAGATTGAAACGGGTTAAGAAAGGTGTGCCAAGAATAATGTCATAATGTCCTTTGATTGGGCCTACCCGTAGAGAAACATCATAGAAATTCAAAGAAGAGGGGAGGTGGACAAGATTGGTGGAAACAAAATGTTTGAGAATAAGTGGAGAGGAAGACTCATCATCCAAAGCAAGATGGACTGTTGTATGTCGCAAAAGTGGAAGAAGCCTTAAACTTGCTCTTCGTGCTGCAGCGTCAGAGATCAAGTTGATCTCTGAGCCCGTATCGACCAATCCCCGTAAGCTGACATCCCCACATTGAAAAAGAAGGATAATGCAATCTGATGGAGGTGGGGACACAGGAGATACATACGTTTCTTCTCTGGACAATTGGAGTTCCTCATTGATGGCCGCAAAGGCCGCTACGGAAACGGCATCTAAATCTGGACAGAGAGTGCTGTCTTCAACAGCCGACACCAAGGCCTTAGAAGGAGCCCAGCCCGCTGGAGGTTGTGTAGGTTTCCTGGCTCCCGACAACAACGGGGTCCAAGCCTTAGGGGGTTTGTAGTCAACTGGTTTGGGAGGGGTTACATAAGTAGATGGAATTTCCACATACAAGCGATTGAGAGAATTTGGACAGCTGCCGGGGACGCTGCCACAGCGTTTCTTGCAGTGATGGCAGCGTCCTTGGGAGTCGAGGAAGGAATGTACACGCCAAATAGTGTCTTCACGTGCTGACCGAGTCACAGGAGCTGAGTTGGTTTGGCTGATCCCCGCCGGGCAACACGATGTTGCCGTCTTACGGGGTAATCCTTCATAGAATAATTGGGTCCGGGATTTGAACTCAATGTACTTGAATGGTTGTTTCAACAGGACCTCATGATTTTTGACCAAGGCTTTCAGTTCCGCTGAGAGCCCGTAAACAACAGATTCAGCCAATTCCAAATTGGAGACGATGATTCGTCGTTTGTCCCCCAAGTCATCAGAGGAGCTGTCAAAGTTTACAAGGGTCTGAATTGTACAAGCCTGGGTACTGAAGGAGGAAAAGCTTTCATTATTGCTCAAACAAAGATCTTGGAGTTGATTGCGCAACGTGGTGCGCCACAATGAAGGGAGTGCAAAGTCAAAAATTTCCGCCTTGAATTTCTCCCAGGATAACGTTGCAGCAGTGCGTCCACACAATTTGAATAAAAAGCAAGAACATTCACCTTGCGGATGAGGCTACTGACGATGCGGATCTTGTTGGTGTCGTAGTGTAAGGAACACAATATGTTCCTTCACTGTAGCCAACAAAGAGGGAACTAGAACAAGATACCTAGTATCTTGGAGAGACAATTTCTAGAACCCACGAAAGGGGGGAATGATTTTGCTAGCACAGTAGAAGAACAGAATTAGTCTCTCTATTTACAATGAGTATGATTATGAGGGAAAGGAATAGAAAGAGATAAAAAAGGGAAAACTTACCTAGCACAGTAGAAGAACAGAATTAGTCTCTACTGAGCTAGGAGGGACGTGGGGAGAGTGAGATTAAGTACTAGGAGTGATTATGTAATGTTGTTGTGATATATATGTGAAATCTGTAGAATGAGAGTTCACAGATGGGTGATAACTTGTTGGCGGATGTTCCTAGGAAGAGTATGAAGACAATCAAGAACTCAACATTAATGTTTGACGGCAACAACTTCACGGCCTTCTTGAAAAGATACAAACGAGAGGCAAGGGTGTTTGAACTAGACAATAAGCTATGGCCATGCAGATCGGGCAATTTGTGAAAACCAAAGAACTAAAGCAAGAATGAGAAGCCATAGACGGATACAATGACGCCAACTGGAAAATACTACAACCCGCCATGATGGAACTTTGGGGCAAGAGGGAAAACACAATTCTCCACACCCAACAGGACCTAATTGATCTCAGCAACAAAATATCAAAGAAAGGCGGATTAGCAACCGTCCAGGAATATAAAACATATCTAGGGAAATTTTCAGTCATCCTTCAATACCTTATCAAAAACAAACAACTGCGAGCAGAGGAAGATGCTTCTTATCAGTTCTTATCAGCCTTTTCTCCAACAAGCCAGAAGAACATTAAGAGATCATTAGTAACAAGTTGGTGACCCGCCAGTCACCAAGGGTGCACATCTTGGCAAAGACCTGGCAAGTCAGAACAAGTTTTAAAGGTGTTCAACCCCTTGCTCTGACCTGCCAGGTCATACTGCCAAGGTGTTGGACACCTTGGTCTGACCTGCCAAGTCACTGCCAAGGTGTTGGAAACCCTGGTCTGACCTTCCAGGTCATTGCTGAGGAGTTGAACACCTTGGTCTGACCTGCCAGGTCATTTCCAGTGTGTCCAACACCTCGCTCTGGCCAGCCAGGTCACTTCCAAGGTGTTGGAAACCTTGGTCTGACCTGCCAGGTCATTGCCAAGGTCTGACCTGCCAGGTCATTGCCAAGGTCTGACCTGCCAGGTCATTGCCAAGGTCTGACCTGCCAGGTCATTGCCAAGGTGTCCAAAACCTTGGTCTGACCTGCCAGGTCATTGCCAAGGTGTCCAGCACCTTGGTTGGACCTGCCAGGTCATTGCCAAGGTGTACATGCACTTTGGTCAGACCTGTCAGTCATCACAGGTGCACACCTCAGTGACCTGGCAGGTTACATAGCAAGGGTGGACACACTTGGTGACCTGGCAGTTCATACTTGAGGTGTGTACTGCTGACCTGGCTGGTCACTCAGGTTGTGAACCTTGCTGTCCTGGCAGGTCACCAAGGGTGTACACCTTGCTGACCTGCCAGGTCACCAAGGATGCATGCCTCAGCAATGACCTGGCAGGTCAGACCAACATGTGTATCACCCTGACCTGCCAGATCACTGAGAGTGTACACCCTTAATGACATAGCAGCAGGTTGCGGGGTGTACACCCTTGGTGACTGCCAGGGGTCACCAAAGGGGTACATCAAGATGCTACATCAAGGAAGTGCCTTGGTGACTGCCTGGAACACCTTGATAAACTAGCAGGTCTGGGGAAGTGTGCCCCTGGTGCATGTTGATGATTATATAGCCACAAGAAGAACTTTGAGCTTGCACATCCCATTTTGTGCCGACAAATCATGATTATTTTGATAAACTTCTTTCTTCATACAAGAGATCATTACAAGAGATGTTGTTTTGCATTTGTTTGGCTGTTACAGTACCTTCTGTAAAATGGACTTCAATTTTGAAGAACAATTAAGAAGAGCATTTCTCATGGAGCAAAATGCACACAGAAGAGAAATCACCAGGCAAAGATTTGCTAGATTCCAACAGTCTCAAAGAAATTTGCTTCATAATATGATTGATGGGCCCCACCTCCTCAACAGCCAAAATCTTTATGGTCAAGTCCCTCCCTCTCATCATTTATATGATCAGCCTTCTTTGAATTTGAATCACCAACAATCAATCTCTCATCTTCTTTATGCTTCTGAATCTCAATTGCGCCCTCAATGAGAGGATTCTTCCCCCACACAACCTTCCCAGCCTTATTGTGATCCATTGTATCCTCATCTCCAATCTCATTCTACTTCTCAACCACCTCATTCTTTTGATTCCAGCATTCACCCAATGTTATCTTCCCAGAGTTATTCACGTTCTCAATCACCTGCCTACTGCCAGTTCCATACTTCTTACCAACATCAGAGATTTCAATCTCCACACCACCATCAGTACCGTTAGTTAAATTATTCTTATTAGCACCAGATATCTCAATCTTCTCACCACCATCAGCTAGCTATTTCTTAACAACACCAGAGATCTCACTATGCGCACGACTGTCAGTTAGATTATCCTTACCAACACCAGAGATCACAATCTCCTAACCAAAATCAGTTAGATATTTCTGACCAACAACAGCAATCTCAATCTCTGCATGACCACCACCTTTGTTCTGCTTCAAGGAGTCAACAATTTCTGTCTGCCAGGCAACACCAAAGTTGTCCACTTCCCCAATATGTGCTTTTTAATTCTCAATCCCAACCTCAAATATTGCTTTCCCCTCAGCAACAGCATTCTCAACCTTATTGGGATATGTCATATCATCAGGCACCTCAATCAATCTGCTCATCATCCTCCACTTTCTTCAGAACGCAGTTATCACCAAAATCAATATCAGACACCTCAATCTCACCGTTGTCCTCCATTGTCTTCTGCATCAAGGTATCATCAAACTTCTTCTTTAATTCATCTTCATCAATATGAATCCACCCATTGAAACCCTTTCACTTTCCAGATGCAGTTATTGTGAACTCCTCACCATTGTCATTCTCCACCACATTTGAGTTCTTCTTCCCAACATCATAGATCTCAATCTCTGAATCATCCACAATCAATTAACTGCTGTCATTCCCAAACTTATTGGAATGATAATCAACATAACTCAAATTCTCTTCAAAATAATCATTTGAATCTATCTCAGTGGCAAACAAACCAACAACAAAACAATATTGATTCTTGTATTTCTCACAATTCTCCACCCATCTCTCCTGTGAAAATTTCTGACAGAAGAGATGGCAATTTTGAAGAAATTGATCTACAAAGCATTCAGGACCACATTGATTCCCAAATGGCGCAAGTTGGTTTTGAATGATCTCCACCATCTGATGATGAAGAGCCTGAAATTTTGGGAAATGGCTATGATGATGCTCTTGGAATGAGAAGAACATCAGCTCCAAACAATCACCAGCAGAGACCAATTGCATGGGGTTGGAGGGAACCCCCAAGATTCAGTCCTTGCATTCCAAGAAGGCCAAGAATTTGTCCAAAGTGTGATGCCATTCTTTTTACAGGTGAAACAAATTCTCTTTACTATTGCAAAGGTAAAATCCGCCTCCCTCATTTGCCCCCTCCACCTGAATTGCTTCAAATTTTTAAAGATGCAAATGCAGATCATTCAGAAAGAGGACATAGCCTCATCCAAAACATACGGCTTATCAACAGCAATTTTGCTTTCACTTCACTGGGCCTTAACTCAGAAACAAGAATTGCTCTGGAAGAATAAGGGCAAGGAGCTTACACTTTCAAAGTAAAGGGGACTGTTCATCACAGCATTGGTGCCTCGCTACCTTCTACACAAAAAAATTCCTAAATTCTTACAGCTCTACATATACAACAGTGCAAATGAGTTTGAGAATTGCCAAGTCCATGGTCCACATCTTCCTTCAAGTTTGACCAGATCAATTCAATCAATAATTCATGAGAACAATCCTTTGATACAGAATTTTGGAAGAATGGCATCTGAGATTACACCAAACCAGGAGATACGGCTGACTGATAATGCCACTCACGTTGATTAAAGGGTTTATAATCTCCCAAGAGGAGACCAAATAGCTGATATATGGGTTGAAGGTATTTTATTCTCTCACATATGTATTGTGTTTCTCAAATATGTTGGACATCCATGGACTTGTTTTTTTCCTGTCAAAGCCAAGTTTCATATTTTGATGACTGGAAAATGGTTACAACCATTGTAATTGTGGCCCATCAATTCACTAGGTTACCCAATACCCCATAACTATGACTGGTAAAAGCTTGAGTAAGAATCATTTTCCAGCAAAGCGTCCAAGCTTTTTGAGAAATACAATATATGATTTTTTTATTTGAAGATAATAACTGATTCATTCCTGTTGCAGGCAATGACCCTTCTACTACCACCACCAGAGATGTCATCATCAAAAATCGTGGAGGATCTCTATCAGGAATACCAGAGCTGAACAGCAAGTATGATCCTTTGCATCATCTGCTGTTACATTCAAGGAGAGAACTACTTGGTTGGTCTCCAGGTCTCAAGGAGGTTATGCCTCAGGAAACAGCAATGAATTTTTATGCATATAACTTGGCTTTTTGTTATCCAGATTACTCTCTTCACCATTGGTCTTGCCATCCTTTCCAACAGTACTGTGTTGATCAACATGTGAAGCTTGAGACAGGAAGATTGTCTTACATCCAAGAAAATTTCCATGGGGAGCAATATTATGGAGTTTTTGATGCTTATGAAAATGGTGTACAGTTGGGCAATGACAGAGGTAACATTCCATTCCTATTTTTTTTCCAGATTATTTACAGATCTCTTATTTTCATTCATGATATATTGGAGGACTTCCCTTTGCTTGGGATTTACAAATTTGACCTTTCTGGAATGAGATTCCAAACCTCTTTTGGTGGTGGGAAATTAAATGTCAATGATTTCAGCCACCAAAGAAGGTTTGGAATCTGGAATGAGACCGTGTACATTTGGAATTCCAAGTGGAGGGAAGTCTTCCATTTGTTTTTATTTATGCAGGTTGCTGCATAGTTCTTCCTACATCTTTTATTGGTGGCCCAAGGGACATGGAAGCAAGATTCCAGGATGCAATGGCTCCAGTTCAGGCTAAAGGAAAGCCAAACCTTTTCATAACAGTCACATGCAACCCAGATTGGCCTGAAATAAAGGACAACCTCCTTCCTGGCCAATCTGCACAAGACAGACCTGATTTGACTTCTTGAGGAGTCAATTCACAATTGAAGAAGATATGTGATGATATTTGCAAGAAAGGAATATTTGGTAGAGTGATTGGCCGGACCTAAAGAGGGAATGGCACGGGATAAGGGTGGTGAAGAAGAATAGATTGTATTGGCTCACCCCTCTCTCCCGGTTTGTCCGGGAGAGGACATATATATATGGACTGCGGCAAGTCTCAGATGTGTAACCCTCTGGGGTTACAGCTCGTAACTCTCTGGGGTTACAACAGGACCCATGTAGTTGAATTTCAGAAGAGGGGCCCTCCCCATGCGCATATCTTGGTTATCCTGCATCCAGATTATATTCCACAAACCCCAGAACAAATTGATAAAATTGTCAAAGCCAAAATTCCTCAAGACTCATTGATGCAACCCTTGCTTTACCAATCAGTAACAAAGCATAACATACATGGACTCTGTGGGCCATAAAACCCAAATGCTCCCTGCATGGTCAATGGTGTTTGCTCAAAAAGGTTTTCAAAGGCCTTCTGCAAAGGAACAGTGATTAATGAGAACTTACCCCCAGTACAGGAGAAGGACTAGTGAATCAGTGATTGGGAGAAGCGATCATGATTACTTGGTAATTGACAACAGATGGGTGGTTCCTTATAACCCTTATCTATCAGCAAAGTACCAATGTCATGCAAATGTGGGGATTTGTACTGAAATCTTGACTTTCAAATACCTTTACAAATAGGTATACAAGGGTCATGACAGGATTGTCTTGGATGTAGGAAAGAATTTTGATGAGGTCATCAAGTTGCAGGATTTGCGCTGGGTAGCAGCTCCAGAAGCATTCTGGCGCACATTCTCATTCAAGCTATCTGCAACATACCCTTCAGTAAGCCTCTTGGACATTCACTTGCCTGGCCAGCAGAACATTGTTTCAAGGGGATGAAGATCTACAAAATGTTGTTGAAAGAGGGGCCAATTCTGAAACAATGTTGACGGCCTTTTTTAAAAGAAATCAAATAGACCCTCAAGCACAACATATCAAATATGCAGATTTTCCTAGGTTTTATAATTGGCATCCCAAAAGCAAAGAATGGACACAGCCCGCAAGTCGGTGACAAAAGGAAAGTTCAAGTTCAAGCCTGCACCCCGGCCCAGTCATCACCTAACTGGAATTACGTCACCTAACAGGAATTTCATCACCTTGCGCAATTCACCTCCCCATGGTACTGCTGTACCTGCTTGCTTGACAGGCAGGTACAAATACCTGCTCGCCAAGCAGTCTGCCTGCTTTACAGGCAGGTACTAATACCTGCTTGCCAAGCCGGCTGCCTGCTTGATGGGCAGGTACAATACCTGCTCGCCAGGCAGGCTGCCTGTTCTATTTGTACCTGCCTGTTGGGCAGGCAGTCAACACGGCAAGCAGGTACTATGATGCCTGCCCTCCAGGCAAGCAGGAACAATTTATGGTACCTGCCCATCAAGCAGGCAGCCCAGAACACCTGCTTGCCAAGAAGGCGGGCACCTCAGTTCCTGCTTGACGGGCAACCACCTTGTTGGAGCCTCTGTACGCCATGCATCAGACGGCTTAGCTCAGTGGTAGAGCAGGTCTGTACCATGACTGTGACATGGGTTCAACTCCCATAGTTGTTCTGTCTTTTCACACCTTAGTGCCTGCTTGACGGGCAAGTACCATAGTACCTACCTGCCCAGCAGGCTGCCTGCTTGAAGGGTAGGTACTATGGGCTACCTGCTTGACGGGCAGGTATCATATTACCTCTTTGCCAAGCAGGCTGCTTGCTCAAGGGGCAGGTACAATACCTCTTGCCAAGCAAAGTGCCTGCTCAACGGGCAGGTAGAACACCTATTCACCAAGCAGGCAGGTAGTATTGTACCTGCACGTTGAGCAGGCAGGTAGTATTGTACCTGCCCGTTGAGCAGGCAGGTAGTATTGTACCTTCCTGTCGAGCAGGCTGCAGCCTGCTTGGCGGGCAGGTAATGCTGTACCTGCCTGTTGAGCAGACAGCCTGCTTGGCAAGCAGGTATTGTACCTGCCCGTCAAGCAGGGAATTGTACCTGCCCGTCAAGCAGGCAGCCTGCTTGGCGGGCAGGTTATTGGTCCTGCCTGCTGAGCAGGGAATTGTACCTGGCCGTTGAGCAGGCAGCCTGCTTGGTGAGCAGGTATTCTACCTGCCTGTCAAGCAGGCAGCCTGCTTGGTGAGCAGGTATTCTACCTGCCTGTCGAGCAGGCAGCCTGCTTGGTGAGCAGGTATTCTACCTTCCTGTCAACCAGGCAGCCTGCTCAGTGGGCAGATACAACAGTACCTGCCCATTGAGCAGGCTGCCTGCTCAGCAAGCAGGTACAATAGTGCCTGCCTGCTTGTCATTCAGGTCAAGCAAGTTTCCTGCTTGCTAAGCCGGTCAAGCAAGCTTCTGGCTTGGCAAGCAGGTACCGCTGTACTTTCCTGCTGAGCAGGCAGCCAGGGGTGGGGGTGGAGATCAACCAATAAAAATGAATTATTGGTTGATCTCATCTGATGGAACATTTCCATTGGTTTGAAAATCACCAATCCAAAATTGAGTCAGTGATTTTCGGGCCAATGAGTCAGTCATACCTTGATGTCTGTCACCCAAGGCTGCCCCAATGCAAGTTCAACTTGTTTCTGGCAGTGGGTTTCAGAGTCCTTGCCCAAGCTCTGAGTCACTGCCCCGAGTTCAGGGAGCTTGCAGCGTCAGCCGCAGGTTCCCTACATAGTCATCATTGAACAGGGTGTCACCTGGTGTTGCACTGCAGAATGAGACACGGCTTCTGCTCTGTGTTATGTACATACACATATGTATGCAGCTTACAAAAGGGGGGGGGGGTGAATTGCACAAGGACAAAATCCCTGTCAGTTCCAGTCAGGTGATGTTGAATTATCCGGAACATCCAAAACTGCGCAAGATCGCAGCAATCACAATTATCACTACATCAGAAGTCCAAACACTCAAACCTAACCCAACTTTGAACCAATCCAAAAGAACGACTTGCCCGCGTCCAAGTCTCTTCTTCACACACTCAATTATCAAAGTGAAGAAGAGACTGATTTCTCATTGTCTCCACGTTGTTGATGTATTATTACATCTGTTGTTGTATTCTGCTTTTCATCTGTTACTCACATGTCATCTGTTGTGACATTTCTCCTCACTATACTTAGAGCACGCATCGTGAAAGGAAACTCTTCTCATCCTTTCACAATCTTACACTTTGCTGACCGCATTGTGTTTGCTTGCTCTAGGTATAGTACCATTTCTTTCTTTCTCATCTTATCATTGTTTTCTCTTCTTTCTCACATACATGATATTCTTATCCTTTCACGATCTTACACTTTGCTGACCGCATTGTGTTTGCTTGCTCTAGCTCTTGTTCATATCATCAAGAGGTTATGAGCCCTTTGCTGTATTAGCTACGCATAGGCAGGCTTCCTCACATGTTAAACAATAGGTCACACAGCCAACAATCGATTGTTACTATCTCTTAAGGATCAACTACTACTATGGCAGACTCAAAGATCAAACTAGATCCCTTTACGGTTGCCAAATCTTCTGGAATCTCAACTCAATCTCCGAGTCAAACTGTGCTCAAGTGGACGGGCATCAGACAATTAAAACCTCCCGGTTCCGATTCCAACTATCTCAACTGGAAATTTGTAGTCGGTATTCATTTCCAAGCTACAAAAGTATTGTATGTTCTTGAAGCTCTAGACATTTCGCAACGTCCGGATTTGTGGGCGCAAGACAATACTGCGGCGTGTTCAGTCATCACCAAGACCATTCACCCATCCAACTATAGATATATCCGCGACTTTGAGGATGATGCTGCCGGAATGTGGGATGCAATTAAGAGCTCATCAAGACTTGTCCTCAGGAGGAAGAATGTATTGGCTTTGGATGTTGATTCAATCGCGAATGACGGGCAATGACGTCGAAAAACACATTGAGGAGATGGGCGGCTACGCGGAGAAGCTTAATGCTCTTATCACGGCAAAGAATCCGCTTACTGCGGACAACGTTCACTCTACGGCCCTCCTAATTTTGCTTCCTTCCGAGTGGCTTCATTGTGTCTCCGCTTTGATGAACAAAGAACAGGTATCCTTTTCTTGTATTGTTTTGGCTTTAAAAGCAGAGTCGCTTAGACGCCAAGTGCGAGGGGACAAGTCTAATCCGATCCTAGTTGCCAGTTCTGCCAATGCAGAAAGTTCAGTTTCTTCAGTCACCGATGACAAATCAAAAATTTTCTGTTCATTCTGTAAGAGAAACGGGCACAACTTGTTAAATTGTAACAACGCTGGGAAAATACTCAAAGAACATAAAGACCAACGTCAAAAGGACTTTCAATCCAACAAGAAGTCCTCTCCTCCGGCTCCAAAAAAGAGGTCCTTGTCTCCTTCACAGGCTCGAGCGGGTCATGCTTCAGTTGTAGAGCTCAACTACTTTTCTGGTTCTGGCAAGAGTAACAATTCTGATTACTCAACCTACAAGATTTCTCACGCTGCCGCCGTTATTTCGTTATCCTCTAGAATCTCTTCTAGAAAGGAGACCAATTTTAATCTTGATTTGGGATGTTCGGTGTCCATGACACCCTTCTTATCATCCATAAACAATCCAAAGACAGACAAGATTTCTATCCGATTGGCTGACAATACTGTTGTCAGCTCCACTCACTCGGGTTGTTTTCCGATACCTTTGGGTAGCTCTACCTCGGTCAAGACTTTGGTTGTGCCTTCGCTCCATGAACCACTTCTCTCAATTGCAGGTATGTGCAACAAAGGACTTACGGTGTGTTTTGACAAAACTTTCTCATGCACAACGTTGAGATGGGTGCTGGATATCGCAAAAGGAAATCTCTTTTACCTCCCGTTGGTTTTAGATGTAAGATTTCCTTTGGTTTTTTCTGCGTCTGCTGAATGTGTCTCAATTCAACCTAGTCTAAATTCTACTCTTCTTGGCTTTCACCGCGCCTTGTCACACATAGGGTTGCAACCTCTTAAAACGCTTCTCAGACAGCACGGTATTTGGCCAACCATTATGAACGAAATCAACATTCAACAGGGTCAAGTATGTACTCAGTCTAAAATGCATAAGACAAATTTCAAATCACGTTCGCCCTATTGATCTACCTTACCTGGTCAATTGATTCACTCAGATGTTTGCTCCTTCAAACAAAAATCTCGAGAAGGCTATGTTTATTTTGTAACATTTGTGGACAACTGCTCTAAGTCTGTAACGGTTTACCCCATGAAATCTAAAAGCAATACATTTCAGTGCTTCAAGCTCTTTTGTGCCCTATTTGAGAAACCAGGTGTCCATAAAATACTAGCCTTACGATCCAATAATGGAGGCAAATATTTGTCTAAAGAGTTTGCAACCTATCTGTTGCAAGCCAGAATAAGACATGATCCGGGACCTCCACACTCTCCTGAATCAAACGGAGTGGCTGAGCAAACCAATTGTACAATTAACAATTTTCTCCGTTGCTCCTTGCTAAGTGCTTCTCTTTTGAAAACTTTCTGGGCAGACGCGTTGAGGCATTTGATTCATACCTTCAACTCAGTACCCATGAATACTCCGGTTGGTTTCAAGGCACCTAACACCATACTTGGTTGCGACTCCTGAAACATAGATTGGTTACATCCTTTTGGATGCCTTGTGTGGTACAAAGTACCTGAGGCAAACAGAAAGAAGCTCGATCCTAAAGGCAGACAGTCTATACTCCTGTCTTACTTATCAGATGGAAATGGCTTCCAACTGTGGGATTTACAGAGTAAGAGTGTTGTTAAGTCTAGGGATGTACTGTTCTCTGATACTATATTTCCGTACAGCAACACTCTTGCTACAGCGCCCTTTGACAAGCCTTCCCCAGTCATGGTGGAACTTCCATTGCCGGAACGCAATCCAGTTTCCTCAACTGAAGATCCAGTTTCCTTGACTGAAATTCATGTCTAAAAGTTACCTTCAGCAGTTGTGCCAATCTCAGAAACTCCTGCCGTTGTTCCAATCGCTGTTTCAAATTCTGATCCCGCTTCTATGCCGTCAACTTCTATTCCGTCATCTACTCTGTCATTCAATACTGCTTTGCTGTCTCCTTCCATGTCTTCTCCCTCAAGATTACCTAAACCAACCTCTACTCCTCGGCTGGTTCATTCTTGACGCGTACCTGACAGGCTTGGAAATTGGGCAAAAACTGCTGAAGTTCAATCTGATCCGGTAGAAGCGCCCAAAACTTGGAAGCAGCTGTTACGTTCTCCAGGCAAGACTCAATGGCTGAAAGCGGCAGATGATGAATTTGCATCACTAACAGGCATGGAAACGTGGAACCTTGTTCTGAGGCCTGTGAAACGACGTGTGATTAAATTGAAGTGGGTCTTCAAGGTCAAAAGAAACCCTGATCACTCAGTTCAGAAACTGAAGGGTTGACTCGTTGCCATGGGGTATTTGCAAATTCATGGACTTGATAACGACGAGGTTTTCTCTCCTACTCTATGGCTAGAAACTCTGCGCGTCATATTCAGCTTAATGGCCATAAAGAAGTGGGCTGGTTGGCAAATTGATTTCAAAACAGCTTTTCTCAATGGCCACTTGGACAAGACAATTTTCATGGAGCAACCTCCGAGTTTTGAGGATCAGCACCATCCTGAGTATGTCTGCAAAGTTAAATGGTCGCTCTATGGACTCAAACAAGCTCCTTGTCAATGGAACATTGAATTGCATAACGCCTTACTCACTCTGGGATTATCTTGTTTGGAATAGGATTCTACATTATATTACAAGGTAGTGGACAAGAAGCTGATTGGCGCAATATCTTGCCATGTCAACGATCTTTCAGTCATAGGCGACAACGCTTGAGTTACTTCAATCATCGCCTTGCTTGGGAATAAATTTAAGATAGGAGCCAATGAAGAACTTACACACTTTCTTTTGCTAAAAATTACACGCAACGTTGAGGATGAGCTAGTATTCTTAAGTCAAAGTCACTATATTGAAGATGTTCAAAAGCGATTCTTGCCTGGCGATCATCTTAACGTATCAACTCCTTCTGATCTAGCGTTCAAGGATTTAGCACAGCGCAAAGAAAACAAAGAGAAATCTTTGGGACCCTACCCTCAGCTTATCGGTAGTCTTTTATGGCTTGCGCAATGTACTCAACCGGATATCTCCTTTTCTGTTAACCGCCTCTCTCAATTTCTCAGGAATCCGTCCAACATTCATTGGCATGCAGCTGTGCGCGTACTCAGATACATTATCTCCACTAAGGAGTTAAAATTGCAACTTGGTGGCAAAATGTTTATAGCTGGCTACTCAGATTTGGATTGGGCGGAGGACCGCAAAGATTGTTGTTGATCCACTTCAGGATACGCTTACCAATTGGGTTCCGGTACGATCTCTTGGAAATCAAGAAAACAAGCAACGGTTTTGCTTTCAAGTACGGAGGCGGAATATAAGGCAATGTCTGATTCTTGTAAAGAGGGACTTTGGTTGCGCCGACTCTTGGCAGAATTACATTTGCGACCTCGTCAGCCGGTGCCTTTACATGTCAATAACTGGGGGGCCGAGGCTCTAGCAAAAAATCCTGAGCATCATTCGCGGACCAAACACATTCACGCTCGATTTCATTTTGTTTGTGAGTGTGTCAAAAACAACAAATTTACGGTTCTTCACATATCCACTCATGATATGTTGGCGGATATTTTCACAAAACCACTTCCTTGGGTTCTCCTGATGCGGCATCGACAACTGTTAGGCTTATGTTAATAGTTTCAGGGCAGATGTTCAGCAAGGGGGGGTGTTGATGTATTATTATATCTGTTGTTGTATTCTGCTTGTCATCTGTTACTCACATGTCATCTGTTGTGACATTTCTCCTCACTATACTTAGAGCACGCATTGTGAAAGGAAACTCTTCTCATCCTTTCACAATCTTACACTTCGCTGACTGCATTGTGTTTGCTTGCTCTAGTTATAGTACCATTTCTTTCTCTCTCATCTTATCATTGTTTTCTCTTCTTTCTCACATACATGATATTCTTATCCTTTCACAATCTTACACTTTGCTGACCGCATCGTGTTTGCTTGCTCTAGCTCTTGTTCATATCATCAAGACGCGTGTCCTTCCAACATTTTCCCTACCTTCATCCAAACTGCTCATCGCAGGTGTGTGCGTTAAGTCAAGTAGATTGTTGAGGTGGTTACAAAAGCAAAAATCAATTACAAACATTCAGGTGTTCCTACGTCAGATTATAGCTAAAATTAGAGGTGATGCACAGGCTGGGGAGCGGACTCAAATCTGAACGTCCATTACGTCAGCGTGACAAAATCTCAATTTTGTCATCTATTTGCGGGCTGTGGGAGACCATGTCAAAGGGAAAATACAATAGGAAGAATTTATGCTGTTTATCCTTCTGATCCAGGAAGATGGAATCTGAGATTATTGTTGAACAATGTGACTGCAATTGTGTCCGATCCCGTGTTGAACAACAATGTTTGATGAGTTTGTCCGACATGGGATCAAACAGGTTGTTTGATCCCATGTTGGACAATATCTGTCCAATGAGTTTTTACTCATTGGACAGATTGTTTAATTCTTTTGAATCAGTCGCCAAGCAGGCCAGCAGTGACTTGCTTGGAAGAACCTGCTTGGATATCTTCACTGAGCAGGCCAATGACCTGCTTGGCAAAGAGCTCGCAAAAAGCAGGCCGGCCTGCTGTGAGCTCGCCAGGTAGGCCAACAGGCCGGCCTGCTCTGAGCTCACCAAGCAGGCCACTAACCTGCTCGCAAAGAGCAGGTCATTTGACCTGCTTTATGTGAGCAGGTCATTTGACCTGCTCTATGTGAGCAGGTCATTTGACCTGCTCTATGTGAGCAGGTCATTTGACCTGCTCTATGTGAGCAGGTCATTTGACCTGCTCTATGTGAGCAGGTCATTTGACCTGCTCTATGTGAGCAGGTCATTTGACCTGCTCTATGTGAGCAGGTCATTTGACCTGCTCTATGTGAGCAGGTCATTTGACCTGCTCTATGTGAGCAGGTCATTTGACCTGCTCTATGTGAGCAGGTCATTTGACCTGCTCTATGTGAGCAGGTCATTTGACCTGCTCTATGTGAGCAGGTCATTTGACCTGCTCTATGTGAGCAATGACCTGCTCACATAGAGCAGGTCAATGACCTGCTCACACAGAGCAGGTCAATGACCTGCTCACATAGAGCAGGTCAATGACCTGCTTGCAAAGAGCAGGCTGGCCTGCTCCAAACTTGCCAAGCAGGCTGGCCTACTCTGAGCTTGCCAAGCAAGCCAATGACCTGCTCGCAAAGAGCAGGCTGGCCTGCTCTGGGCTCACCAAGCAGGCCAATGAACTGCTCGCAAACTGAGCTCGCAAAGCAGGCCAGTGACCTGCTCGCAAACTCAGTTCTCCAAGCAGGCCAGTGACCTGCTTGAGGCCAGTGACCTGCTTGCAAACTCAGTTTGCCAAGCAGGCCAGTGACCTGCTTGCGAACTCAGTTCACCGAGCAGGCCAGTGACCTGCTTGCAAACTCAGCTCGCCAAGCAGGCCAGTGACCTGCTTGCAAACTCAGTTCGCCAAGCAGGCCAGTGACCTGCTTGCGAACTCAGTTTGCCAAGCAGGCCATTGACCTGCTTGCAAACTGAACTCGTCACTGGCCTGCTTGGCGACTGATTCAAAAGAATCAAACAATCTGTCCAATGAGTAAAAACTCATTGGACAGATGTTGTCCGACATGGGATCGAACAACCTGTTCAATCCCATGTTGGACAAATTCATCAAACATTGTTGTTTGACACGGGATTGGACACAATTGTCCAATCCCATGTTGGACAAACCCATTGAACCAGGGCTGTTCAACATGGCATTGGAAAGAATTGTCCAATCCCATGTTGGACAGGCTTGTCCGACATAGCATTGGACAATTGTGTCCGATGCTGTGTCGGACAAGCCCACCAGATGGGTTTTTTTTAGCGGTGCAAGAAGGATTGTCACAGCATGTGCTGGGAGTGGTGTGTTTAATTTTTCTCCTTGCTCCTCAATGCAGATTCTTACTCTGTCCTATTTCACAGGTATAGCTGCAATGAACATGCCCCATGGGAGGACGGCTCATCTCACATTTGGAATTACACCTGTAATTCATCAAAATTCTGTATCATCCATTGCAAAGTGAAGAATTTTTGATGAAATTTCTGAGAACCAAAACCGGACTGAAACAAAAAATAAGGATCAGAAAATTAGAAGCGAAAAGAAACATGATAAAAAAGAAAGAAAAGAAAAAAAGACAAAAGAAAGAAAATGAGGCATACCACTAAAGATGGAAATAGGTGTGAAGTAGGAAGAGGTCTTTTTTGAGAGCGAAGTAAGAAGAGCAGGAGATCTGATAAGAAGCACTGATAAAATAGACAACAGAAAAAAAGAAAAGAAAAGAAAGATTAGTGATTTCCTCAACAAACAACAAAGACACGAGCAAAGAGACAGGAGAAGAAGAAAAGAGTAAAAAAAAGAAATAACAAACAACACGTTGAAGAGACGTGATGAAGTGGAGAAGCAGCCTGACTGGAGATCTTGACGAAGGTCGAGATCGGACTTTGAGGAGTGAAGCGAATCGAGTATGTTAGATGGGTGATTGGAGAAGAAGGGGGTGATGAGCTAGGGAGACATTACAGTGCAGGTCTTGAGTGGCGATCTTGAGTCTTGAATCTTGCGAGTCGAATCTTGATCGAGTAGTGAGTGAGTAGTTGGACTAGAAAGCTTGTCGAGTCTGAGGAGCGAGAGACAGGCGCCGGTTCCTGCTTGTTGTTGCTGGCAAGATAGACCTAACAGGTGGTGATTGTTTTTCTCACTAAGCTGCGGAGAGGACAGCGAGCACAAGTCACGAGCTTAAAAGATAGGAGAGGCGCGAGTGTGGACCGTGACAGAGGAGAGTGTCAAGAATTCAACAGCCCTCCTTGTTTGATGAGAAAGAGCTGAGAGACAGTGAGTTTGCAGTTTCTTGACGGAAGAGTGAGGCGCAGCTTTCGTAAGCGAATCGGCGAGCATGGCGTCAGAGGTGATGAGCTTAACGTCGATATCCTTCTTTTTCAATTTTTCCCGGAGACTTTTTATTTTTATATCTAGGTGCTTGGTCTTCGAATTTGAGCCGAAGTTCTTGAGCTTTTCCAGAAGGCCCTTGTTGTCGATAGCAAAAAGAGTAGGGGCCAGTTTCTTCTTCCATAGTTCCTCAATAAGAAATTTGAGCCATTGACTCTCTTGTTCACCATCAGAGAGCGCGTTCATCTCCGATTCGGTCGATGACATCGTGATATTCCTTTGTTTCTTGCTGTTCCACAGGATCGGACAGGACTTCCAGAAGGCAAGAGACCCGCTTTGAGAAATTCGAGTTTCTTGATCTTCTGCCCATGTGGCATCAGTGAAGAAATTTATTCGGTCAATAAACGAACTCTTCTTTGGTTTTAGAAGCAATCCGAGGTGTTGGTGCCTTGGAGATACTTCCAGCAATGTATCACTTCCTTCCAGTGAGTTAACCCTGGCCGCTGGTTGAATCGGGAGAGAATGGAGACTGCGGCCGCGAGATCTGGCCTGGTCCGACACGCAAGATAATTAAGCATCCCCGTGAATGAGCGGTAGTTGATGCCAAGTTGGAGAAAGGATTGGTGGTCTTCATCAGTGGCGGTACGAAGCTGAACAGCTGGCGTTAGAGGAGTCTTGACCGATCTACAGGCGCGTAAGTCTAGCAGAGTCAGACCTTTTTCAATCAGAGCGGGTTGAGACAATTCGATGAGGTCGGGCTTGATATGAAGATTCATGCCCAGCAGGGTATCGGGAGAGTGAGCAGTAGAATTGGGGAAGCGTTTGAGGAAAAGTCTTTCGAAGATGTCTGTCTGGCCTACTACAATCAGATCATCCACGTGGAAGTAGATGAAGGAATTCTTATTTTTGTGAATAAAGAGACAGGCGTCCGATACTGAGGGGTTGTAACTGATCTCTTCGAACCACGAGGTTAGTGTATCGTACCAGTTCTTTGGTGCCTGTTTGAGGCCGTACAAGGACTTGACCAGTTTGAGATACGGAGTGCTTCGATTCGAGCCTTCAGGGGTCTTGATGAAAATCTCTTCCTCTAGCGGCGCAAAGAGAAAGGCACTCTTAACGTCGAATTGTTTGATTGGCAGCTTGAGATCAATGGCAAGTACTAATAACGTAAGAAGAGTGGGGAATTTACCCGTAGGGGCAAAGGTTTCAAAAAAATCTTCGCCGTAGGTCTGAAGAAAACCCTGGATACAGAGTCGGGCCTTCTGTTTTTCAGGCGACGAAAGGGTGGCTGGCTTGGTTTTGAAGACCCAAGTCGAGTAGAGAATTTTATTAGGTTTTTCCTTCTGGTCCACCCAGACTTGGTGAGTTTCAATATTTTCAAGTTCGTCATTAATGGCCTTTCTCCAGCCATCGGCCTTCGTGCATGAAATGGCCTTCTGAAAGGAGGTGGGATCTTCGGAGAAGTAGGTGTATTTAAGGGGTTTAACGGCAAGCGTACGGTCCCTTAGAGTCCGTCCAGAGGTCTCGTCAGAGTTGGGAATCAAGGTCTCCGCAATATCGTCGTCATCAGATTCCGAGCCATCATCAGGAATGGATTGTGTCTCGTCTTCTTCACCAAGTAGCTCCTCTTCTTCTTCTTCCTTGATGTGGATCTCTTTATCCTCTTCCGTGGTGATAGGTTGATCTCGGGGTAGATCGACTTTTTCTTCAATGAGCACGTCGTCAAGATCGGTGAAGGATTTTTCAGAAGGAACAAAGTCTAGGAAGGTGACGCTTTTGGAATTGATTATAAGTCCGCTATCTGTGAGTATTCTATATGACTTCAGCTCGGGATTGAACCCTACAAGCTTGCCCATCTCCCCGCGAGGTTCCAGTTTTGACTTTTTCTTGTGAGACGAGAGAACTGCAACGGGGTTGCCGACAGGATGAAAAAAATCAAGAGGAATAGATCTGTTTTTAAACAGCTCGTAAGGTGATTTCTTGCTTCTATGAGTAGGAATTTGGTTGAGGGTAAGCGTGCATGCGCTGAGAATCTCATTCCACAGGTTCTGTCGAAGACCTGAATCGAGGATGATTGATCTGAGGGATTCTAGAATTGTTCTATTGAACCTTTCAGCCAGTCCGTTCTGCTGGGGTGTGTATGCGTCAGAGAAGCGTTGTCGGATCACGTGCTCGGCGCAATATCTGTCCATCTCAGCATTAACAAACTCCGTACCTCGATCAGAGTGTAAGACGGAAGGATAGTACCCAATTCTTTTGGCTTCAACATCGAGAATGCGGGTGAGAGTGGCGAAAACATCTCCCTTGGAGACCAGAGGTATAGCTGAGAGAAACCGAGTGTTGCTGTCAACAACGGTGAGAATGAAGCGGTGCTTCCGATGAGAAGAAGGAGTGATAGGCCCTATCAGATCAAGATGTAGTTCTTCAAGAGGCCTTGAGGCTGATGATGATCTTGCTTTGAATGAAGCTCTAGTGATCTTCACAACGGCGCATGTCTTACAGGCTTCAGGTGCGCTTACTGGTATCCCGAGCTTGCTTCTGATGCGTCTATAGCTGATGTGACCAAGCGACTTATGAAGAAGCTCAGCTGAACTCAGGTGTGATTGATGATTGTGTTCGTCGAACTTGATAACAGGAATATTGTTATGATAGTTCCCTTCGAGAAGGAGCTGGTCGTTCTTGTGAACAGTGAAATGATTGGTGGAGAATTCTACTTTGCATTGCTCTAATATGAGATGTCGTAGCGAGAGGAGATTGACAGATATTTTAGGAACAAATAGAACATTGTGGAGGACGACAGGCTTCTTCTTATAGTTCAATGAAATAGACCCTCTTCCTTCTATCCTAAGGGTGTTCGGCCCACAACTAGTATTGATTACTCCTTTTTCGGTTTCGTCTAGATTAATGAAGAATTTCTTGTCAGAGACCATGTGAGATGTGGAACCGGAGTCAAGAATAAATGCATTGAGATGATGAGATGAAAAGGTGGAAAAGCTGCTGACGTTCGTTCCTTGAGACTTCTTCAGGAAGGCATCTCGTTTTTCAGGATGAATCATCCAGCAGTTTTCTTTAGTATGAGATGGTGAGAACGGGTTGTGAGCTCTGGGTTTGCAGCGGGGATCTTCTCTAGTGAACATGGCAGATTCGAGAGATTCAGCCTTGCTTCCAATTGAGACTTTGAGTTCGTTCAGATGAATTTCCAAGTGATCAATCAGGACTTTGGGCTTGATGTCCTCTCCGTCCTTGGAATGCGTGATCTTCTGTTTTATGTTGTCGAGGCTTCTCGGGAGTCGACGGATCAGATCGTAGGTAAGGATGTCTTCAGGCAAGTCTATGCCGACATCTTCCATTCTAACTAAGGTGCTTCTTACTTCAGTTATAAATTTTTCAATGTCGCTAGGATCGAAGGTGATGCTAGCAAAGGAGTTGTAAACTCGGGCTCGATTGGAGGGCTCGTTGGAGATAAAGCGTTTGAGGATACTTTTCCAGAGAAGTATCGCGTCCTCTTCGTTTGATGAGTTAACCACGTTCTTGTGAGTAGTGGTCGAGAGCTTGGCCATGATGATAGCGCATAGGATGGTATTATCATTATCGTCAAGCGCGGGTTCGCCATTGACGATTTGCTCCTTAAGGCCGCCAAGCTTGAAGAGGGCGATGATGCGAGTCTTCCAAGTAGAAAAATTTTCCTCGGTCAGTACCGGGATAGCCTCTATGGTCGTCTTTAAGATCGTAGGATTGATAGCGTCCATCTCGACGAGTATTAGAATCCGGTTCGGTTGAAGTTAAGGTAGTAGGTTCGGTTAGCAGTTTCGACTGTTAATCGTGAAGAATTTTTGATGAAATTTCTGAGAACCAAAACCGGACTGAAACAAAAAATAAGGATCAGAAAATTAGAAGCGAAAAGAAACATGATAAAAAAGAAAGAAAAGAAAAAAAGACAAAAGAAAGAAAATGAGGCATACCACTAAAGATGGAAATAGGTGTGAAGTAGGAAGAGGTCTTTTTTGAGAGCGAAGTAAGAAGAGCAGGAGATCTGATAAGAAGCACTGATAAAATAGACAACAGAAAAAAAGAAAAGAAAAGAAAGATTAGTGATTTCCTCAACAAACAACAAAGACACGAGCAAAGAGACAGGAGAAGAAGAAAAGAGTAAAAAAAAGAAATAACAAACAACACGTTGAAGAGACGTGATGAAGTGGAGAAGCAGCCTGACTGGAGATCTTGACGAAGGTCGAGATCGGACTTTGAGGAGTGAAGCGAATCGAGTATGTTAGATGGGTGATTGGAGAAGAAGGGGGTGATGAGCTAGGGAGACATTACAGTGCAGGTCTTGAGTGGCGATCTTGAGTCTTGAATCTTGCGAGTCGAATCTTGATCGAGTAGTGAGTGAGTAGTTGGACTAGAAAGCTTGTCGAGTCTGAGGAGCGAGAGACAGGCGCCGGTTCCTGCTTGTTGTTGCTGGCAAGATAGACCTAACAGGTGGTGATTGTTTTTCTCACTAAGCTGCGGAGAGGACAGCGAGCACAAGTCACGAGCTTAAAAGATAGGAGAGGCGCGAGTGTGGACCGTGACAGAGGAGAGTGTCAAGAATTCAACACAAAGCATTCCCAGAAGGCTGATGTACTCAAGAAAGCAACCTTAATCATGTGGGATGAAACACCAATGACTCACCAACATGCACTGGAATCAGTTGATAGACTTCTTAAATACTTGATGGATTCAAATCTTCCATTTGGTGGAAAGAGTGTTGTCCTTGGAGGTGATTTTTTTCAGGTTTTACTAGTGGTCAGGAAAGGTTCACATCCTCAAATAGTTAATGCAAGTATTGTCAACTCCAACTGCTGGAGCTACTTTCAAAGAAATGTTTTCTGCCTATCTGTCAACATGCGTGCTTCTGGTGATCCCAATTTCCAGAAATTCCTCTTTGACATAGGAAATTGCCCAGGAATCAGTGATCTCCCTTATAAAAACCTGCAAACATTGTTTACAAAGAGGTTCTATCACGTGTTCATAGGTCTTGATTTTTTTCTACCATTTCTTCTTCCCTTTTTTGCTTATTTTTAGTCTTGGCTTTGATTTTATTCTTTCCCTTTGCCTCTTTATTTCCTTTTTTAATTTTTCTTCCATTTTGCTGTCTACTTGGTTTTCCTCTTTATATTTGTTTGATTTAAATACAGTGAATCTTTATTTTGGGGGTTCCGGTGTGGAATTTCCTTCTAGAATCAAAATTCATTAGCCACAAAGAATTTTTGTGATTCAGAATTGCACCCCCCTTGACTTTTAACTCCCTTGAGACCCCAAAATTGGGGGCTATGCCCTCTTGTAATAATGATAATAATACCAGGACCAGGTACCCAGGTTATACAAGTTTTTTTGGTGGTGGTGTGGAGTTCATGTCCTCATGACAAGAAAGATTCAATTTCCACTACTCATTATTCTTGCTTGTACCTTTGCTGGTGGTGTGTTGTTTCTTTAAGTGGAGTTGAACATCTGTTGCTCATGTCCATTCCCAAATTCTGAGAAAGTTTGCATTGTGCTGTTTGCTAGGTTGAAGCTGTTTCACTTAGATATAAAATCAAGTTCAACCTCATCAATGAAAGTGAAATTCTGTTTGAGGTAAGGACAGGTGCAGCACAGTTGTGCATCTCCCTAGTGTTGAATAATGTCCAACCTTTACTGGAGCTATCTGCTATAGAATAGGGTCAGTTCATTAAAGAACTGCTCTGAGTTGAAAAAAAGTCCTCTGGGAGAAGGCAGTTGGAATAACAGCCCCCCAGGAGTGGGCAATTCAAAGAACTGCCCTCCAAGTGGGCAATTTGAAGAACTGCATTCCCTTTGGAAAGAGCCCTTTGGGAGAGGGAATTTCAACTAACTGCGCTTTGAGAGAGGGAATTTCAAATAACTGCCCTTTGGGAGTGGGAATTTAAAATAACTGCCCTTTGGGAGAGGGTACTTCAAAGAAATGCCCTTGAGGGAAGAGAAGTTCAAAGAAACTTCCAGGATATTGCTGTGTAAACCAGTTGTAAACCTCTGGTTTACACTAGTGTGTAAACATCTAATTTACACCAGTGTAAACCAGAGGTAATGATTTCAAACCCACGGGGGTATCAAATAAACCAAATCCACAGTTAGAAACCAGTCAATTAACCAAAAAAAAATTTCCTTCATTACTGCATCCAAAATGGTGCTTGATGATCAACCAACAGGTTTTCAATGAAGAAAAAGAGTTTTGGATAATTGACTGGTTTCTAATTGTGGATTTGGTATATTTGATACCCCCTAAAGGTGGATTTTTGAAAACCAGTCAATTAGATAAGTGTGGATTTTCCTATATTTGATACCTCCTATTATAAGTAGTTCTAAAATGTGGTTCATTTGATTGAGCTTGGGTTCCTTTGGTCTGGGGATGACCCCAAATAAGTATATATTTTCCACTTTGTATTATTCAGCAAGAACAAGTTCAGACAGACAAGTGCTACCACTTTGAAGGACACCAACTTTCCACCAACCCTGTTGCCATAGGGATTATGTAAGCACTAGCCTTACACCTGAGATGTTGGTGAGACAAAACAAAGAAGAGTGAGGAAAAGAGAAATCACTGGCATCTCAGTATTGTATTTGGTCTCTTCACATACATTCTTCTCCCCTTGTTCCACTGGGATGCATTGGCCAGTCCTTGGGTCAACTGGACTCATGTCACCCCATTGTACACGTGTACAATAGGGTGACACCCAGCCCAATGTACCTTTTCCCTCCCACCCCTCATGGAAAAAGTTGTTGAAGTGATATTTCCACTGCTCCTGCATCAAGCTTCATCTGAACAAGAAATGCCTGTTGTGCAAAAACAGCATTTCTCTCTTGCAGACAGCATATCATGCAAAATTTTCTCATGAGCAATACTTTAACTTTTTGATCTCCATCCTTCTGCCATGGCTAAATGTGTAGGGCATTCACAATGATTGCATTCTTGCTGATTACAAGCTCTTGAACCCCTCCCCTAGAAACACAAAGTGGAGTGGCTAGCTATGGCATGCATGCCTGACCACAGATGGATGACTGATGTTCCCCCAACTCCGCAAATTTCAGTGTTGTGAATCAATGGCCAGGAATCCCAAAAGCATGGAAGGCACATATACATTTTTTTGTGAATAAAATGTACCGGTGGTTATGCTCACCACCACTGCCACCTCCCCTGCAATCCCACCAAGATTTTTGTATATCCTAATGTGACTTTTGTTTTTACTCCAAGGCATGCTTATTGCAAACTGAGTGTAAGGCTCTGTTATAACTCCCCACAGGAGCTTCTTCACCCACCTGCTTCTCAAATGTGTTTCCATTGCTTAGAAACAGATATTATTGTTCTTGCATCTGCAAAAGTGCACTTCACCTTCAAACCTGACCAAAACCGCAATTGCCATGTGCATCTTTTGGAATCTCACAGTTGCAGAAGCTCTCTTTCTCCTCAAGATAAATTTTGATTTGAAAAGTTATGTCTACTTTGTTGGCCATGGCTCTCAGAGACATCCTGGATCACATGTACCTACACCTTTGGGCATTCCCAACACCATTTATACCTATGATCTTTGATGTCAGAATCCATGATCTGCTCCATTTCCAGTGCTGTTCTTTACCCGCTGGCCTTCCATTGTTTTCTATTACATCTGCATGGTTCCAGATTCCCACTTTCCCATAGTAATTGCAGGTGAGACCTGCATTCATATTTCCTGTCAAACTTTGTCTCTCTGTAGGAGTAGAGAAGAGGCTAATCTCCAGCATGGCTGTTGCCCTCATAATATTTGAGAAAGAATATCCACATGTTGTTTTGAAGTCAATCACTTCTCCTGTGAATTGTATGTACAGTGCCTTGCCAGAAAGATCTGGTGCAATTTGTTGAAGTCTGGAAGATCAACCAAGATACTTCAAGTCACAAGTCTTGGTTCAGGGGTGCAAAATGGGTTCAAAAGAATGAATCTGAAAAAATAAATCATATTGAAAACTATTTGTAATTTATAAAATTGATTTTGCTTATTGCGGATTTTCAAAAATCTTTAATAGTGCTTGGAAAAATCCGAAAAAATTTGGAGAGTACACCAGAGGAGCGATCGAGTAAATGAGGGACGCTCCCAGAACAGTTGGGTTCTTGGGGCGTCCCCGGAACCTGGGGGACGTAGGATCAACAGCTAGGTTGCCTGGCCGTTGCTGGAACCTTGGTACAACAAGAGGCATACCCTAACGTCCCAGAGGTTGAGGAACAGACTGTTGATGGGACGCTGGAGTTCCATCAACGTCATGACATGCGTTGATGGAACAGGCGCTCCCCAGAGGATCATTGCAGGGACCTGTGTGTCCCTACAATGCTCAAAGAGGCGTTGCAGGGACAGTGGTCTCCTGCATGTTGACTCAGCGTTGTCTCTGAGTGCCCATGTCCTTACAACGCTGCTTCAGAGCGTTGCAAGGACATGGGGGTTCAGAATTGACGTTATGCCAACATATGGAGCCCTTCTGTCCCTGCAACGGTCAAAATGAACATCAAAAGGACAGAAGCGTTCACCAATGTCAACAGAACGTTGACTCTGAACCACCAAGATTTAGTGATCTTTTTTGGTGGAGATACCTTTATTGCTTGGTGTCATTCCAGAAAATTGATTGCCAAAAAAAAATAAAAAAATAAAAAATAAAATGACTTGTACAAAAAAAAGTATGGTGATGTCGCTTGCAAGATGGTTGTATCTTTCAAATCAGCTAATTCAGAAAGTGTGAGTTAGTCCAGCTGCAGGATCACCGTGATGTTGTAACTGGTCCTGGCAGAGCCAGTAGAGTGTGGGTTTGAGCTGCAAGCAATTGCTTTTTGAACCTTGCCAGCTGCCAGCCAGCCAGGTGGACCCGGACACTGAATGTCCTCAAATCTTGGGTTGAACGTTCCGAGGGCATTGGCCAAATTTCACAAGCACGGTCATGGAAACCATAGACCAGTCTCGTGACGTTTAATTGTCAAGTCGCAAAAAGGTCCCGCAGACGCTGTTGAAACCAAAACCTCCGCAACCACCAGGGAGGATTGAATTTTTTGACAGTGTAAGAACGTCGCTCCCTACGCAAATGGGGAGTGTCTGCGGAACCTTTGTGCGAGTTGTCTCAAGAACGATCAAGTGGACTCTGGTGTATAGCCTGAGATGTGAGGGAAATGATAATAAATGAAAAATTTTTGACCAAATGAAATATTTGATCACAGTGGTCAGCAAAACAGAGACAAAATTGGAAATTTGGGGCCTTAACCCCTTTTGGGACTCCCAAATGCCTCACTCCACAGTATCCAAAAAACCTAGCGGTAAACTTTTTGAATTTTTTCATTTATTTTCCTTCTTTTCACATGTCCAGCTGTGGCTTCCAATTTTTTTCAGATTTTTCAAGCACTATTAAAGATTTTTGAAAATCTGCAATAAGCAAAATCAATTTTATAAATTACAAATAGTTTTCAATATGATTTATTTTTTTCAGATTCATTCTTTTGAACCCATTTTGCACCCCTGAACCAAGACTTGTGACTGGAAGTATCTTGGTTGGTCTTCTAGACTTCAACAAATTGTGCCAGATCTTTCTGGCAAGGCACTGTACATAGTAATCTGGCAATGCTTTAATTAGCCATTTGAAGCCATTATATTCTTAGTAATGATGATCACTTCTGCTTCATTGTGCCACACAATCATTTGTACCACACCTTTTATTTCCTGCAGCAAACCGGCCCACTGGTGGTTGTTTCCCCCTACCGTCCTATGTCAGATCAAACAACCAGGTAGATTTGTCTCACTTGTGCTCCAGTGTCTGCATCATCCAGACGTTCAATGGGATCTCATTGGTCCTCCACACTGAAGCTCCCATCATGTCCATCATGTTACAGTTGTCCCTCCCTTGTGGAAATTCCACCAATGGGATCCCCTGAGTATTATTCTGCACCACACTCTGTTTGACATGTTAATAACAATACAACGGAGTAGCTTGTTACTTGAGCATATCTACTACAGTGATTTCTCAGATTTCACATAGCTCCACAATTTCACTCTTCTCCAAGCTGCATTCCCTTGACAGGGACAATGTTGATGGGGTTTCTTGCTTTCCCACTGTTCCCTCATTACTTTGCTCCTGTTTTCCACAAAATCAGCCTTGCACTCCATAATCTGGCCAATTGGCCACTGTCTTCCTACTCATAGGCACAATGAGATGAACTGGAAATAACCCCCACCTCACCAAAACAATTGGTATTTTGCCTTGCCAGCAGTCTATCTCTACATGCTGTCTGTAATATCATAAAAGATTTGCAAAGAGTGAACAATTCCTTATGGATGTGCCTTTGCTTGCCTGGTGTTTGCCTGCATGTGTCATCTATGGTGCCCTCAAAATGCATATGTACATCCACACTCACATGATGTATTGGTTCACACGTCTGATTTGTCTATTCATGTGAACACTTCAAACCAATCCAAACCCCACAGTCCACATTGTAAAGAGGCATGGCACGGTGATGTGGTAGAAAAGAGATAAATAGTATTGGCAATGGTTTTTCTCCCGGTTTCACCAGGAGAGAACATACATATATGGACTGCGGCAAGGCTCACATGTGTAACCCTCTGGGGTTACAGCTCGTAACCCTCTGGGGTTACAACACCCTCCCCCTTGCCGTAGTCCCTGTACCACATACAACTTGAGTAAAACATAACAACATAAAAAAACTTCCAAAAGAAAAAAAACAAGGGGAAACTTAATAACTGCGTCAAGACAATCCAAGTATCTGCTTCTGCAAACCGTTAAACAACTCATTACCCAGTGATTTTGTAAAAACATCAGCAAGTTGTTCTTTGGTTGGTACCCAGGTCAGGGTTGTCTTCTTTTGGAAAAGACTCTCATTGGTAATATAAAAATCTTGATCTGTATGCCTCGTCCTCTTATTGGAAGAATCGTCAGTAGCCACATGTACGGCCAATTGGTTGTCACAGAATAAATGTTCCACAAAATCCTTCTTCAGAACATCTTTTAGGAGGTGTCTTACCCAAAGCGTTTGCCTGGTGGCTGTCCCCAAAGCCATGTACTCTGCATGGCAAGTGGATGCCGCCACTGACAACTGCCAACAAGAAATCCACAGGATTGGAGCGTTCATGAAGGTGATAAAAACTCCATAGGTGGACCTGGCATATTTGCGGCCCCAGGATGCATCAGCAAAAGACTTGAGTGGGGTGCAATCTGTCTGCGGATTTAGATTTAGCTGAAAGTCCCGGGATCCGGCTAGGTAGTTAATCAGATGTCTAACACCTTTCCAGTGGAGAGCCATGGGTTTTGCTGCAAAACGGGCGAGATAGTTTACCGCAAAACAAATGTCTGGTCTTGTGCCCACTGCCAGATAACTTAGACCCCCTATGACCAAAAGTTAGCGTCCTGAGTCTTCTGCATGGCCATCCTCTGCTGTGGTAGCTGAGTAGTTTGCCG
This sequence comes from Puccinia coronata f. sp. avenae, assembly GCA_002873125.1. Taxonomy (NCBI): domain Eukaryota; kingdom Fungi; phylum Basidiomycota; class Pucciniomycetes; order Pucciniales; family Pucciniaceae; genus Puccinia; species Puccinia coronata. The sequence goes on along the minus strand of PGCI01000112.1, from coordinate 222,532 downwards.
GTAGCGGAGTTGTTGCCGTAATCCCCGTATCCCAGTGTTTGTCCAAAAGGGAATCAATCAGGTCCGGTTGTGAGAGTTGAAAACTCTCAGGCGTACGGGACACTTTCAAACCTACAATGGATGTCAGTTTATGCTCCCACTTAATTTTCAGCAAATCTTTTAGATCATTTTCAAGACAATGCAAAAGGGATCAATCAGACGCCGTGACCACGCCATCATCTACATGGAGCCAGATCACCCCGTGGCGTTCCGGATGGCGGAGAACATATAAGCTGTTGTTGTATTGTGATGGAAGATAGTGTAATTTGGCCAATGTATCTTTCAGATGCAGCCACCAACACCGCGCTGCCTGTCTTGTTCCGTAGAGAGCCTTCTCGAGCTTCAGAGCATGACTCGCAGGGACGCACATTCCTTCTGGCAATTTAATCCAGATTTCTTCATCAATAGGCGAGTTCAAATAGGCGGCTACAAAATCGAAACTGTGGACTGGCCACCTGTTAGCCGCTGCAACGGTTGGTAGAAGTGCAATGAAACAAGTGGCAGTGGGCGCAAACGTGGAGTTGAAGTCCACGCCAGCCACCTGAGTAAAACCTTTCGCCACAAAACGCGCCTTGTAACGTATACCCTCACCGACATCTGGTTTGGTGGCGAACACCCACCGGCTGTTGAGTTCTTTCTTGCCTGGTGGAAGCTGGCCAATTGCCCAGACTCTCATCTCCTCAAGATTGTTCAGCTCGACTGCTATTGCCTTCAGCCATTCCTCCTTTTTGTTGGACTTCATTGCCTGCTTGAAAGTGTTTGGCACTGTAATGTTGTAAAACTGGCATAGCTCCAGGATCTTGTCAATGATCATTTCTTGGTCATGGAACTCGATCTCATCAGTAAAATCTCCCAGCTTCATCAGATTCATGATGCGTTGTAGGGACAACTTGTTAGCCGGCCCCTGCGCCGTGGTGGTATTGGACAATTTTGACAATCCTTCAAGATTAGTTGGCTCCAAGATGGCAGGTGTTGTCACGGTGGGTTGAGGGGCCTTCATAACTGCTGGGCTAACAGGGACATCTTTCAATTCAACAGGGAAACATACCATGGCAGACTCGATAAAACGGTTCTTGTCTGGGGCCCATAGTTGCCAGCCTTTGCTAACACCAAGGTACGCCACGACATGCCCTTGATGAGCTTGGACGTCCAGTTTCTTCTGCAGCTCATGTGGAATATGAGCATAACCAATACTCCCAAAAACTCAAAAGTTGCTGAACTGAGGTTTATGCCGTAGAAAAGCTTCCAGCGGGGTGATCTTGCCGCTCGCCTTGTTAGGGACCCAATTAAGGGTGTGCGCTGCCCAAATAAAGGTGTAACTCCAAAAAGTCTTTGGTAGTGTGTTATCAAGAAGGATGGTCCTGGCCATTGCGGCTGTTTTCCTGTTAAAACGTTCAATCACGCCATTTTGATAATGGTGATAGGGCAACACTCGTTCAGCAACAATCTTCTTCTGCTCCAGGTAAGCCTTCAGGTTGTTGTTGACAAACTCTCCTCCATTATTGCTCCGTAGTATTTTAACTTTCAACTCTGTAAAATTCTCAACCTTGTCAATAATCAAAATGATATGCCCTGTGGCTTCCCATTTGTGAGTTAAAATGCAAACAAAACAATACCCAGTTGCTACATCCCTCATTGTCATGATGTATTTCCCACCATCCACCAAATCCACTTGGAAGGGGCCAATGAGATCGACAGCAAAAATATCCATCCGTCCAATTTTGCGGTTGGTGCTGGCCATCAGATTGATCCGTGTGCTCTTGCTAATCACACAGACGGGGCAATGGATCTTCCCGGCCTGCAAATGTTCCGGAAGGCCCAATCCAAGCTTCTCCTTGATGATCTGGTGAATGTGTCGCAAACCTGCATGCCTGAAAAGACGATGGTAATACAAAAGGGTCACTTCGTCCTTACTCAGAGTCTCAGCTCGCCACTTATAGCCAGGAAAGTCTGTCACCGGTGCTTAAAATACTCTGCTAGCTCATCAGGGGACAGAGCAGCGTCAGTGGTAACTTGGGTCAAAACACGGTTCTTTTTATTTGCATGGGAAACATCGTCAAGGACGTCAAGAGATTCAAGAGGAATGGGAACAACAGGATCAGAGGAGGAAAGGGCATTGAGATCATCCCGGACAGCAGTGGAAGTGTGAAGAAATTGAAAAAATGGGCGGCCATTGCCGGCAGGATCATTGCAGGGAATAAAACAATGTGGGAGAATCCATTGGTTTCTCTTGGGTTCAAAAGGACATTGGAACAAGAGTGTTCCATCTCGGGTGGATATGAGAAAAGAGTCTACATTATTGTCATATGAGACCAGGGCATCAGCTTTCCGCAGCACTGCCATAGACAGAAGAGTTGCTTTTGCCTGCTCACAATATAGGATTTGGCGTAAGACGACTATATTGCCATTTGGCAACATAAACTTCAGGTCTCCAAAACCGGAGATAACGGAACCGCCTCGGTTGGTAGCTACAGATACGGGAATGGGTTTAGAGAGGGGGCAAAAATTATGAAGGAAAGCCTTAGACCCTGTGAAACCATGGGAGGCTCCGGTATCAAAAATGGCGGGTTGACTTACCAGGTCTTCCCCAATGGCCATGGAGTTGAAGTCAAGGTCATCCAGGTCGTCTGGCAGACCGTTGATCTCCACCGCCTGAGCAGATACCGACGCGCGCGGGGCAGAGGTATTGGTTTGGCCTCTCTGCCCAGGAGTGCTCGCTGAGGGCTGACTGTACCACGGTTGGTAGTAGTCAGCCAGTTGGCAAGCCTGTTGCTGCGTGTTGTTTGGAAGCAAAGGCATACGGCGCTGAGAGAGGTTGGGGAACCTGTTGGAATTGACCTGAAAACCACTGGGAAGCTGCCCATGTATGGTACCGACAAAAGTGCCAATAGCCTTTGACTTGGCTTGCATCTGAGATTTGTTTGAGCAGTCGCGTGCGTAGTGATTTTCCCCTCCACAGTGCCAGCATTTGTGTGCGGTCACTGCAAAGAAATCCAACGCATCAGGCCAGTCCTGTTCATCCACATCGGCAAGGGAAGACTGGCGTCAAAATTGGAAGATGGATCTGGGGCCGTGTTATGACTACACAAACCTGTTAGAGACATGTCACGGACAACCACTATGTAGTCACAACAGGGGGAGAACCTTAACTCTTCCCCATCTTGCAATCTTATTCAATAGGACTGAAGATCCTAGATATAGGCCTTCCTCTCCCGCGCCGACAATCATAACAGGCCAACATTAGGAGCAAAGAGTTGTTGGAAGGCAAAGCAGTGGGGACAATGTGATGTTGGCTGTGCTGGTGGTGTTGTTGACGGCAGATGTTGAACAGATTCAAAAGGGAGGAGAAGGTGGGACAGTTGGACTTAGGGTTTTGTTGAATGGCGAGTTCCACTCGTTGCTCAAAATCATGACGGAAACCCGCAGCCAAGGACATAATGGCAGACTGAAGGATAAAACCAAGGAAAGCATCGGACAACATGCGGATGTTGATGGCCTTTAAACCCGTGTACAGGTCTCTGAGTTTGGTAGCAATCCCGGCGGTTGGTGCATTTGGATCAATGCTAAAGCTCATGAACTGGTACCAGATGTTCATCTGGGCTGCCTGGGAGACCGTTTGGAATTTCGTCTTGACATTCTCAAACATTGCATGGGCCGAGTTCAAATCCTGCAGGTCAGAGACTAGGGAGAGATGTACCAAGGCCAGAATGACCGCCCGTCCTATCTGCTCAAAACTGAGGTTATCGCATGGCTTGAAGAAAAATTCCTTATCTGACAGGTGAATCAGTCCAATTTCCCAAAGCAGATGAGTCCATTGGCTGAAGTTAGAGCCATTGGGTTGCAGAAACTGCTCCTTCTTGATGGTGCTGGTGATTGACGAAATGGCAGACAAAACCATTTTTGCCTGTTTCAGAGTAAACTGCGCGATTTCAAAATCAGCCTGTTCCCTGGACATGGGGTTGGTATTAGGGGGAGGAGGGGGGTTATTTCTGTTTGGGGGGACAGGATTGAAAGGGCGGTTTTGGGCTGGGTGTGTGTGAGAAAGGTGTGGGGCTTGTTGTTGGTGACGTTGTTGATGTTGCGACGCCCAAAAGGTTTCTTCAGCAAGGGAAGGACCAGTTGTTCCTGCCGTGATATTGTTGAAAATATCTTCCAATGGCTGAGTTCCGTCCCCCAAATTCAGGGCAACATTGTCTAGGTCAGTGGACCCGCCCTCCCTGTTGGAGACTTGAAATGCTCTGGACAATGCGCGGGAAGGCACGCGGCTGGAAGATATGGATTCCGTGAATGGTTGTTGCATGTTGCGGGGAAGATGTGGACCGGACATGGCGGGGAAAAGATGGGAAGAGAGTCCGGAAAGAAATGAGATCGACAAAAGGAAAAAAGAAAGGGTGGAAAAATTGGGGAAAATGCGGGTGATTTGACCATGGAAGTGAGAAAAAGGAGGAGGGATTGGATAGGGTGAGGGTACAGAGAAAAAACGGAGTTGAGATGTTCTTGTTCAGATAGGGTTTTAGGTCTGGGGAAAAGAATGTGGATAGATGGGTAGAAGCAAAACGTTAGATGAAAAAAAAATTCCGCAACCTGACTCTCACAGTTCAGCGCTGTTGATACGCCAGTATCTCCAGCTTTGGGTGGCTAGTCCGCCATAGCTCTTCTGTGAGGTTTAGTATTGGAGTCAAGAAAAACAAATATAACGAAATGGACTGTGGGGATATGTAAGGGCAATATTTGGGAGAGAAAAAAAAACAAGGTTGCCAATATGAGAGGGTGACCGATCTTGTTTGGATTAGTAAACAAGGTTGTAGGGAGAGGGTCCCTTGTTTGGATTAGCAAACAAGGTTGTATGGGGAGTTTTGGGATGGTCCACGCGATTAGGGGTGGATCCTCACAATTAGGTGAGATGAAGTTAGGCTATGATTAGTAGACTATCTTCAGAGATATGCGAGATGTTTTTTTACGGGCTCATAACCTAAAGAGGCATGGCACGGTGATGTAGTAGAAAAGAGATAAATAGTATTGGCAATGGTTCTTCTCCCGGTCTCACTGGGAGAGAAAATATATATATGGACTGCGGCGAGGCTCACATGTGTAACCCTCTGGGGTTACAGCTCGTAATTCCTCTGGGGTTACAACACATTGCTTCATCCTTGTGGATGATCTCCCTTGACACCTGCTTGCACACTTCCTTTCACACAACTCAATGCTGCATTTGAAGGCTTAACAGTTGGTGTTCCCACACCATGGACCATGGCATGGGGAGCACTGTAGGAGCTTGGTCTTGTTGTTTCTGTTCACTGAAAGTATATCAAATTTATTAAAACTTTTTTTGGTTTGCAAATTGAATCAGCTCAATTGTCCCTGCTTGTGGGTTAGAATTGAAATACAGCACAATAGATGACAATGGGTGGAGGCTACTCATTAACTTTTCCCACATTTGAGAAAAGTACATTTCACAGCCATCTATGTAGCTGGAACATTTCCATTAAAGACACCATCAATAAAGCCAGATCCCACTGTTGCTCCGCTGAGATTGGTACTTGGCTCCTTTTTCTAGTTTTCCTCTCCACATGCACTCAAGCCCCTTGTTTCCTAAAACCTAAACCTCTTTCCAAACCTTGCTAGCTTGAACACACACCATTTTCTTCACCAACAATGCATTTGTTTCTGATTACCATTGACCTGTTGCAGCTCTGCTTGTTCCCCAGCCATCAGCTGCACAAGCGTAAGTCCTCCCCCCCTTTTTGCCAAAACACTTCAACTCCTCTCTTCCTGCCGGCTGCTGATCCTGTCCATTTTACATCCCCTTCCTGACATTGCTTCACAACATCCAATTGTTTTGCTTGGATACTCACAAATCACAACACCTTACACCAGGGCACTTACACAACTTGTCATTATCCCATATGGGATATCAAGTAAAAATTTTGGGATATCTGGGATATCAACGTGTGTGTTTTTTTTTTTTTTCTTTTTTTTTTTTTTTTTTTTTTTTTTGCTGGGTGTTTGATTTTTTTGAATGGTTTTCAAAAAATTAAAAAAGCTACTAAATATCAACCCACTACCGTGAGGAATACACCAAAATGTTTTTCTCAATGAGGTGCAAATTTCTGTCTCCTCAGATTTTTGGAAAAATGTACAGTTGATTTTCAAATAATTTTTGAACAAAATTTTTGGACAAAGGTGTGTTCAAATACAAGGAGGTGGATTGCCAGGTTTTCACTGCCAAGACAATTACATCAGATGGCTTCATCTGCACTTACATCGGACGTTTTGAACCAATTTTACATTGGTACAAGCACTACATACAATACAATATATGCTGTACGGGATGCTGAGTAAGACATTACGGGATATACGGGATATCTTGTAGTGGTCAACTTTTTCAAACCACCCTCATATAACATCACCATATTACCACACTGTCATATCCCAATATAACAATATCATTTCATTGTCATAGTAAAAGATAACACCATCATATCACTATCATATCACAAGATAACAATATTGTAAGCACTATCAGCATTAACCAGTCAAACATGGCTGGTCAAGAAATGCTCAAACAGCCGTGTTCAACCAGTGATCTTGGACAGGCACCGTCCAACCAAAGCGCATGCTGGCCATTCAAGCGGGTCTGCCCAATCAGTTCCTGGCTGGTGGTGACCGGTTTCAATCAAACCAATTGAACAGGCCCATCCAAATGGCTGGCACGTGCTTGGGTCAGACAGTGCCTGTCCCATCACTGGTCAAACACAGCTGTTTAAGAAAGGCTCAATCAGCTGTTTTTGACCAATCAATGCCAGTAGTGAAGCTTACCTCACTCCAAGCTTGCATCAAATAAGGACTTCAGTAATACTCAAGTTTCCACATGCCAACTGCTGGCATTTGAGCAAGTTTTTATTTCAGTGCCCCACCCAGGGGCTGTCCCAGTGAATTTCCACAAGAAGTGCTTGACCTGATCAACAAGTGCAACAAAATTGGTAAACTCCATGCAAAACATCTGTACTAATGTGGACAACTTTCCAAAGCAATCTGCAGATTGCTATTCCATGCAAAACATTAGTACAAATGTTTTGCGTGTAGTTTAGGAATTTTGTTGCACTTGTTGATCAGGTCAAGCACTTCTTGTTGAAAGGCACTGGAACAAGCTGGTTCAGTTTTCCTCCTCTTGTGCCCTCTGCCCCCTGATGTCACACAAAGATACTGTCCTTTGTATTTTCCAAAATCCCTTTCCCATCTGCCGGTTCCTCCCTGCAGACATCCATTTAAACCATTCCCAGCCTTTTCTGCACCCCAAACTGTGACGCCATGCAACCCCACTACCATCCATTTCTGCTCTCAATTGCAAAAGTACCCAACAGTCACCAACAACCAAAAGGCTTGTTGTAACAAGTGGTTTTGGCGGTTGGTGCTCTATAGTATCACTTTGACAATCTTGTCATTGCGGCAAAACCTTTAGTATAATGCCTTGTGCCTGTCAAGATGTGGCTTCACGTGTCAAAATTTCACAAATTACCTATTCTTCCCTTGTTTTTTCAGGAAAAAAGACCCTTTCACATGGTGAATCAGAAACCTAGATGTTACCAATGGATGCCTGTGAGCCAAGGATTGGCTCTCACATAGTGGTGTGGTAGTACACACATTTTGCCGGTCAAGATTGGGCTTCACACATCAAAAATTCACAAATTACCTATTTTTCCTGTGTTTTCTCAGGAAAAAAGACCCTTGCACATGTTGAAACAAAAACATAGATATGGCCAGGTGATGCCTGTGAGCCAAGGTTTGATTTTTGTATTGTGATGTGGTAGTAACACATGTTTTGCCCGTCAAGATTTGGCTTCATGCATCAAAATTTCACAAATTATCTAGTTTTCTTGTGTCTTCCCAGGCACTGCCGGCATTAACCAGTCAAACACGGCAGTTTGAGCGGGGCTCAAACAGCCTTGTTAAACCGGTGGTTGGACGGGCACTGTCTGACCAAAGCGAGAGCCAACTGGTTGGACAGATTTGTCCGACCGGTCCCAGGAACTGATCAGACAGGCCTGTCCGACCCGCCGGCAGGTGCTTCGGTCGGACAGTGCCTGTCCAACCACCAGTCAAACACGGCTATTGAAGCACCGCTTGAACTGCCGTGTTCAACCGGTTAATGCTGGCAGTGAGGAAAAAAGACCCTTGCACATGGTCAATCAAGAGCATAGATATGACCAATTGATTCCTCTGAGTCAAGGGTTGATTTGCATATAGTGGTGTGGCAGTCTCATGCAGCCGTTTTCCTGTTAAGACTTCACGCATCAAAATTTTGCAAATTACCCTCTTTTTCTGCATTTTGTCATGAAAAAAGGCCCTTGCACACGGTGAATTAAAAACATAGATATGGCCAATCAATGCCTTTGAGGCAAGATTTGATTTTCATATAGTGGTATGTTATTATCACATGTTTTGCCTGTCAACATTTGGCTTCACCCATGAATATTTCACAAATCACCTTTTTTTGTGTTTTCTGAGGAAAGTGCCTTGCACATGGTGAAACAAAACCATAGATATAGACTGTTGATGCCTGTGGTCCAAGGTTTGGTTTATATAAATTGGTGTGGTGGTATTGCGTGTTTGCCTATCAAGATTTGGCTTCACGCATCAAAATTTCACAAATTACCCATTTTTTCTGCATTTTCTCATGAAAAAAGACCCTTGCACATGGAGAATCAAAAACATGGATATTCCCAATTGATGCCTGTGATTCAAGGTTGGAATTTCATATAGTGGTGTGGGGTAGTATCATTCCTTTTGCCTGTCAAGATTGGGCCTCACACACACCCAAATTTCACAAATTACCTATTTTTCTGTGTTTCCCCAGGAAAAAAGACCCTTGCTCAAGGTGAATCAAAAACATAGGTATGGCCAATTGATGAATCTGAGTCAAGTGTTGATTTGCAAATAGTGGTGTGGTAGTATCATGCCTTTTGCATGTCAAGATTTGGCTTCACGCATCACAAATTCACAAATCATCTATTTTTCCCATGTTTTCTAAGGAGAAGAGACCCTTGCACATGGTGAATCAAAAACATAGATTTGGACAATTGATGCCTCTGAGTCAACTGATGATTTGAGTATAGTGGTGTGGTAGTATCATGCCTTTTGCCTGTCAAGATTGGGCCTCATGCACCAAAATTTACAAATTACCTATTGTTCCCATGTTTTCTTCAGGAAAAAGACCCTTTCACATGGTGAATCAGAAACAAAGATATTATCAATTGATGCATGCCTATGAGCCAAGGATTGATTTTCATAAAGTGGTGTTGTGAGCCTGAGTCTCTTATGTGACAACAGGACACAAGAAAGGGGAGCACAATAGTTGATTCCAGAAAGGATAAGGAAAGGACAACTATTGTGAAGTAGAGAAGGAAGAAGAAGAGGAAGAAGAATAGGGTTATAACTATGAATATGATGATCTTTGGCCTTCTATGGGCTATTCTGGTTCTCTCCTTAAAGGAGGATGGTTTAAGGGCAGCTAAGCTTAACCCCTCTTCTCTTAAGAAACAGAGAAGGTCCAGTCAAAGACTGCCTTGCTTTTTTATGCCAAAGGAAACAGGCAAAGGTTGTGTAGCAGGAAACCTACGTGGATTTTAGCAGCAGTCCACAGAAGCACAGATGATATTTTTATTGGTTTTGTTCTTTATTTGATTGGAGAAGAAGATGAGCAGGATGGATGAAAAGATCAAGAGCTCAGAAGAACTTTGAAGGAAGAGAGAACTTGGAACAAGCTGCTTACTATTCAATCAGATGACACCAAATGACCACAACAATGTAGGGATGTGATGGAATCTGTGTTGATTGAGTAGTGAGGAGTGATGTTGTCCAGAGTTGTCTGATTCTTCTAAGTTGGTGGTTCTGAGTGATGATGAAGTTTTTCATTCAGCCAGCTGAAAAAATGGTTAACCTTGTTGATTAAAATGCATATATTCAATATGGTTTGAACTTAGAAAATAATAGATGTTCAAGGTGTAATTACTCCTCAATTATACATCACAACTATGGACAATAATAGATGAAAATGATCAAAAAAATGAGGGGGATCTGGAGAGGACATTGTTGAAGCTTTTTGGGCAACAGTGTTGTCTCTAAGGCTTACAGGTGTGATAGTATCACACATTTTGACAGTCAAGATTGGGCTTCACACATCAAAATTTCACAAATTACCTATTTTTCCTGTGTTTTCTCAGGAAAAGAGACCCTTGAACATGGTTAAACAAAAACATAGATATGGCAAATTGATGCCCCTGAGCCAAGCTTTGATTTTCATATAGCTGTGTGGTAGTGTCATGTGTTTTGCCTGTCAAGATTTGGCTTCACGCATCAAAATTTCACAAATTACCTATTTTTCCTGTGTCTTTAGGCAAAAAGACCCTGGCACATGGTGAACCAAAAACGTAGATATGGCAAATTGATTTCTTCAAGTCAAAGGTTGATTTTCATCAAGTCGTGTGGCAGTATCATGCCCTTTGCCTGTCACAATTTGGCTTCACACGTCAAACTTTCACAAATTATCAATTTTTCTGTCTTTCCTCATGAAAAAGGACCCGTGCACATGGTAAATCAAAAACATAGATATGAACAATTGATATCTGTGAGTCAATTTTCATTCTTGATATAGTGGTGTGGTATTATAACATGTTTTACCTGTCAAGATTGGGCTTCATGCATGAATACTTCACAAATTACCTTTTTTTTCAGTGTTTTCTCAGGAAAAAAGACCCTTGCATATGGTGAAACAAAAAAATAGATATAGAAAATTGATGCCTGTGAGCCAAGGTTTGATTTTTATGTAGTGGTGTGGTATTCTTGCGTGTTTTGCTTGTCAAGACTTGGCTTCACACATCAAAATTTCACAAATTACCCGTTTTTTCTGCATTTTCTCAGGAAAAAAGACCCTTGCACATGGTGAATCAGAGATGTAGATATGGCCAATTGATGCCTGTGAGCCAAGGATTAATTTGAATCTAGTTGTGTGGTAGTATCATGCCTTTTGCCTGTCAAGATTGGCCTTCAGGCATCAAAATTTCACAAATTCCCTTTTTATCCCATGTTTTCTCAGGAAAAAAAACCTTTGCACATGGTGAATCAAAAAAACAGATATAGCCAATTGATGCCTCCTGTGAGCCAAAGTTTGATTCTCACATAGTTGTGTGGTAGTATCACGTGTTTTGCCTGTCAAGATTTGGCTTTGCACATGAAAATTTCCCAAATTACCCATTTTTTCTGCTTTTTCTCAGGAACAAAAACCCTTTCACATGGTGAATGAAAAATTTAGATATGGCCAATTGATGTGTCAGAGTCAAGGGTTGATTTGAATATAGTGGTGTGGTATTATCACGCCTTTTGCCTGTAAAGATTTTGCTTCACGCATCAGAATTTCAGAAATTAGCCATTTTTCCCGTGTTTTCTCACAAAAAAGACCCTTGCACATGGTGAATCAAAGACATAGATACTTTCAATTGATGCCTGTGAGCCAAGGTTTGATTTTCATATATTTGTGTGGTAGTATCGCATGTTTTGCCGGTCAATATTTGGCTTCACGCATGAATATGTCAAAAATCACCTTTTTTTTCTGCCTTTTTTCAGGAAAAAAGACTCTTTCACACGGTGAAAAAAAAAATATAGACAATTGATGCCTGTGAGCCAAGGTTTGATTTTCATATAGTGGTGTGGTATGATTGCGTTTTTTGCCTGTCAAGATTTGGCTTCATGCATCAAAATTTCACAAATTACCTCTTTTTCCTGTGTTTTCTCAGGAAAAAAGACCCCCGCACATGGTGAATCAGAAACAACAATATTGCCAATTCATGCCTGCGAGCCAAGGTTTGATTTGAATGTAGTGGTGTAACAGTATCATGCCTTATCCCTGTCAAGATTGGGCTTCACGCATCAAAATTTCACAAATTCCCTATTCATCCTGTGTTTTCTCAGAAAAATGACCCTTGCACAGGGTGAACCAAAAACACAGATATAGCCAATTGAGGCCTCTGAGTCAGGTTTTCATTTACATACAGTGGTGTTGTATAATTGCTCCTTTTGCCTGTCAAGACTTGGCTTCACGCATCAAAAGTTCACAAATTACCCATTTTTTCTGCATTTTCTCAGGACCAAAGACCCTTTCACATGGTCAATCAAAAACATTAATATGGCCAATTGATGCCTGTGAGCCAAGATTTCATTTTCATATAGTGGTGTGGCAGTATCATGCCTTTTGCCTGTCAAGATTGGGCTTTGTGCATGAAAAATCCACAAGGGTCTTTTTTTGTGAGAAAACACAGGAAAAATGGGTAATTTGTGAAATTTTGATGCGTGCGGCCCAATTTTGACAGGCAAAAGCATGATACTATCACACCACTATATGAAAATCCAACCTTGGCTCACAGGAATTAATTGGCCATATTTATGTTTTTGATTCCCCATGTGCAAGGGTCTTTTTTCATGAGAAAATGCAGAAAAAGTGGGTCATTTGTGAAATTTTGACGTGTGAAGCCAAATCTTGACAGGCAAAGACACAATATTACTACCACACCACTTTATATAAATCAAACCTTGGCTCACAGGCATCAATTTTCTATATCTATTGTTTTTGTTTCATCATGTGCAAGGCACTTTTTTCCTGAGAAAACACAGAAAAAAAAGGTGATTTGTGAAATATTCATGGGTGAAGCCAAATCTTGACAGGCAAAACACATGATACTACCACACCACTATATGCAAATCAAATCCTGGCTCACAGGCATTAATTTTCCATATCTATGGTTTTGATTCACTGTGTGCAAGGGTCCTTTTTCATGAGAAAACACAGAAAAAGAGGGTAATTTGTGAAATTTCAATGTGTGGAGCTACATCTTAACAGGCAAAAGGTGTGATACTGCCACAACATTTTATTCCAATCAACCCTTGTCTCAGAGGCACCAATTGGCCATATCTAGGTTTTTGATTCACCATGTGCAAGGGTCTTCTTTCCCGCGAAAACACAGGAAAAATAGGTAATTTGTGAAATTTTAGTGCATGAAGCCAAATCTTTACAGGCAAAACATGTGATACTACCACACCACTATATGCAAATAAAACCTTGGCTCAGGTGCATCAATTTTCCATATCTATGTTTTTGATTCACCATGTTCAAGGGTCTTTTGTGCTGAGAAAACACAGGAAAAATAGGTAATTTGTGAAATTTTGATGTGTGAAGCCTAATTTTGACAGGCAAAGTGTGTGATACTATTGAACCAATATATGAAAATCAATTCTTGGCTTGCAGGCATCAATTGGTAATATTTATGTTTCTGATTTACCATGTGAAAGGGTCTTTTTTCCTGAGAAAACATGGGAAAATAGGTAATTTGTAAAATTTTGATGCATGAAGCCCAATCATGACAGGCACAAGGCATGATACTACCACACCACTATACTCAAATCATCACTTGACTCAGAGGCATCAATTGGCTATATCTATGTTTTTGATTCACTGAGTGCAAGGGTTTTGTTTCCTGGGAAAACATGATAATTTGTGAAATTTTGATGCGCAAAGCCCGATCTTGACAGGCAAAAGGAATGAGAATGAAGGTTTTGCCACAATGGCAGGATTATAAAAGTGAGACTGATTATAAAAGTGAGACTCTAGAGCACCAACCGCGGAAACCACTTGTGACAACAAGCCTTTTGGTTGTTGGTGACTGTTGGATACTTTTGCATTTGAGAACAGAAATGGATGGTAGTGAGGTTGCATGGCGTCACAGTTTGGGGTGCAGATAAGGCTGGGAATGGTTTAAATGGATGTCTGCAGGGAGGAACCGGCAGATGGGAAAGGGATTTTGGAAAATACAAAGGACAGTATCTTTGTGTGACATCAGGGAGCAGAGGGCACAAGAGGAGGAAAACTGAACCAGCTTGTTCCAGTGCCTTTCAACAAGAAGTGCTTGACCTGATCAACAAGTGCAACAAAATTCCTAAACTACACGCAAAACATTTGTACTAATGTTTTGCATGGAATAGCAATCTGCAGATTGCTTTGGAAAGTTGTCCACATTAGTACAGATGTTTTGCATGGAGTTTACCAATTTTGTTGCACTTGTTGATCAGGTCAAGCACTTCTTGTGGAAATTCACTGGGACAGCCCCTGGGTGGGGCACTGAAATAAAAACTTGCTCAAATGCCAGCAGTTGGCATGTGGAAACTTGAGTATTACTGAAGTCCTTATTTGATGCAAGTTTGGAGTGAGGTAAGCTTCACTACTGGCATTGATTGGTCAAAAACAGCTGATTGAGCCTTTCTTAAACAGCTGTGTTTGACCAGTGATGGGACAGGCACTGTCTGACCCAAGCACGTGCCAGCCATTTGGATGGGCCTGTTCAATTGGTTTGATTGAAACCGGTCACCACCAGCCAGGAACTGATTGGGCAGACCCGCTTGAATGGCCAGCATGCGCTTTGGTTGGACGGTGCCTGTCCAAGATCACTGGTTGAACACAGCTGTTTGAGCATTTCTTGACCAGCCATGTTTGACTGGTTAATGCTGATAGTGCTTACAATATTGTTATCTTGTGATATGATAGTGATATGATGGTGTTATCTTTTACTATGACAATGATATGATATTGTTATATTGGGATATGACAGTTTGGTAATATGATGATGTTATATGAGGGTGGTTTGAAAAAGTTGACCACTACAAGATATCCCGTATATCCCGTAATGTCTTACTCAGCATCCCGTACAGCATATATATATTGTAGTGTATGTAGTGCTTGTACCAATGTAACATTGTTTCACAACGTTTGATGTAAGCGCAGATGAAGCCATCTGACGTAATTGTCTTGGCAGTGAAAACCTGGCAATCCACCTCCTTGTATTTGAACACACCTTTGTCCAAAAATTTTGTTCAAAAATTATTTAAAAATCAACTGTACATTTTTCCAAAATTCTGAGGAGACATAAATTTACACCTCATTGAGAGAAACAATTTGGTGTATTCCTTACAGTAGTGGGTTGATATTTAGTAGCTTTTTTAATTTTTTGAAAACCATTCAAAAAAATGAAACACCCAACAAAAAAAAAAAAAAGAAAAAAAAAAAAAACACACACGTTGATATCCCAGATATCCCAAAATTTTTACTTGATATCCCATATGGGATAATGACGAGTTGTGTAAGTGGGGGAGAATTTATGGCACTGGCATGCCAGTGCCACTCCATGTGTTCTTACTGCAACCCTGTTCCAATGATCCTACGTGTCAGTTCCATATGAACCTGAAATGATGTTTATCTATAACACAAAACATGGTCATATAGTGCCCAACTGAACACAAATCTATGCTGATATTTCACTTATAACATGAATGTGTTTGTGATGAATTCATCTGCAAACAACTTTGAACCAATGGGGAACTACAGTTGAACTCAATGGGAACTTCATCTAATCAACTTTCATACATTTCTATAGCAACCATCACAGGGCAATTCAAGTATGATTAAACATAATCATATAAACAAGGTTTTCGAAGTGAAAATATACCTCATTGAAAAATTAATGTGAAACTTGATGATTGCATTTGATAATGTCAAATTCCCCATAAGCTCTTGATATTTTTTAAATCATATGGTTGGTCTGGTGTGATTCAATGAATTTTAGAGATTCCTGATCAACCACCATCACATAAATACACTCAACTTAGCAAAATGATGCTTCAATAAAATTTGACATGAATTATCAATTGTCACCATGAATCGATGTTTATGTCTCCCAATAAGAAAGAAAATGTTTAACTGACCTAACCAACTGGTATTACATTATGAGTACATTTAAAAATTTATCCAATTTGTATCTTCTTCCAATTAGCAAGCCTAACTAAGTCTCTCCGTGGACGTGCAAAGTGTCTCCAAAGGAGAGGCTTACCACTAAGGTTGCACAGGTGGCCTGAGAAAATTTGCTTTTTTGGCCTTTTCTTGCTGATTCAGAGATTAAACGCCTGTTAGAGCAAAATTAGAGAGGTTGCAATAAAAAAACAGCTGTCTTGTAGCCTGCCATGTTGGCTATTTTGTAAAAACAAAATTACAGCCACAGCTTTTCTTTTGCCCTCTTGCCATTGTTTCTTGAAGAGTCATGCTTTTTGATGGGCAAAATGGCAAAAAGCCTGCAGAGGTTTATTCCGCATGGGGATTGCATCCGCTTTGAAGGGTTGGAAAAAATTGAACAGTGCTATTGTTGCTGTCTGGCGGGTCTGACACTTGATGGGAACATGGTTTTAGTTTCCAATACAACATATTCAGAGGAGTTGAATGAAGTTAGAGGAAGCGTGGTTGAAGAGTGAGCACTGATTGCTTATACAAGTCATCAGCATTCTACTCAATTGTTACACGTTTTCACCTTCCACAACTGCGCCAACAATGTATCCTCCGCTTCTGAGGCAAGCTGTATGCTCAAAAAAGCGGCAATCAAGGAGACCCGCCGGATTAGCGACTGGATGATCCGGCATAAGTGTGGCCAAAAAACTCTTGCTGATGACTGATGAACAAATGAAGAGTGCAATCCAAGCCCGTACAAGAGAGTTCTACAACAGGGTTGAGGCGGGGCGGGGCCACCGCAGATAAATGCGGTTGCCAATCTTGTGAAGGGTTGCAATACGTTTCTTTTAGCAGGAACTGGCTACTGAAAATCCAGGATTGCGGAGCTCTACCATCCAACTTTGCCAAAGAGTAGAAAAGGTGTGGTGTTGGTGCTCAATCCATTGGATGCTTTGGGCAACAACCAGGGCAAGAAGAAAGACAGTTTTCTGCAATAAATCTTACCAAGCTTACTCTCAACACACAAGTTGATTGTCAGATCCAGTGCGGCAAATATAACTTTGTCTAACTCAGTCCTGAGATCCTCATGAACAATAAGATATTATGGGACCAAGTTTACTTCAGCTCAGAATTCCAGGAGTGCCTGAGCCTGGTTGTTGTAGATAAGGCTCATATGATCTACATTTGGGGTATGGTCAATAGCTCTTGTGGGAAGTCTTGCAGTGTTGCGACTGTGGCACAACACAAGGACACTGGAATATTTTGCCCAAGCTATGGGGGAAGATTGGGATTACCCTCCAATTCCGCAACAAAGCCCCTCTGCTCCTGCTTTCTGCAACCGGCTAACCTGTTGCGGTCAAAGGCATATATCTGGAGTGTTTGAAGGTATTAGAGAAAAGTCTTGACATACTTTGTAGAAAATTGACCCGGCCAGAAATTTGTACTATTTGGGTTTCAATGATAAATTCCTTAGCATCCAACCTTGACCTGTTGAGCGTGTTCCCTAAGCAAGACCCAGCAGCAAGATTATACCAACTCTAATCTACAGTGGGACGCATGCTTGAACCTTTACAGTACTTGAGGTCTTAGACTTGGCTCATGGTACCCTTGGCTCTTGCTGTGACCTGTACAACACTTTTGCAAGACGCTATCATTCAGTTACCGGGGGAAAAAAAACAACCAACTATCCAAGAGTAAGCAGATGGAAAGTTTCCTGTAATTTTTGCCACAATGGCATAGCTCTTGGCTTAGGGCAGAATTGGAAATGAGTGAGATGTGTGATCCACATGGGGAGGGGGGATCCGGCTAACATTAGTCAGTTGATCGGAAGGCAAGTTTTATCAATCACTCTGTGACCATGAGTGTTTCAGCTGACTTGCTCTTCTCTCAGGTGCGGAAGAGATGGGAAGGAGGGGCTTTCCTTCCTTTTTGTAGAGCGTAATTGAAAAGGGGAGAAGAATCAAGTGTTGGACTTCAACAATCCGCGTGTACAATCTGATGATGATTGCGTGGACGCGTTGGCCATCACTCCTGTTTGCCTGCATGTGGCTTTTGCGTGTGACAACTTGTGTGTTTATGTTCATGATCAATCTCAATTCAGATAGTTACTGATGTTTTATTGGAACAGGTTTGGCTATGCACTTTTCTTGACTAATGATCCAAATTATCAAGAAGAGCTCTCCCGCCAGAAGAGCAAGAATACAAGTGATTGCCAATGCTCCAATTGCAAGGTTGAGAAAGCGCAATTGCTCATCCAAAACTTGAAGAAAATAAATCAGGAAGACTTCCACACCGTAATAAAGGACAAGATGAGCTTTGGGTCTGTAACTCCAATGACCCTCAAGAGGAAATATACAGCACACAAAACTACTCAGAAGGGTCCAATCATTGACAGTTCCCACACAGTCTTTGATTCCCTGAAGAACAAGATGATCAGTTGAGTTGCACAATTATATCAATCACAGTGTGGAACTTCATTGTGCTTCCTGGCCTCAGATCTGTCCAACAACAGCCACGGGAAGTCCACAGTAGAAAAATAGAAGACACAGATAATGAAGATAAAATTGTGAAGGCTATTGGAGGAGAGGTGATCTGCAGAGAGGTTTTATATGAATGTGTTCAGAAGTTCAGCGCCCAAGTGGAGTATCAAGATTACTACATTATATCAGTAAACAAAAAACACAATGAAGACAAGGAAGAAAACATGAACGTGAAAAGAACCAATGCAGCAAGATGCCAACTTGCAACGCAATGGCTGGGGGTAGTCACAATTAAGACTAGAAGCTGTTAATTGGCCTCGTTGTTGTCCTCAACATCATGATTTTCCTCAATCTCGTTACTATGATCCAACTTGATGTTTCCCTCATTCTCTCTCATGAGTTTTTCCTATTGGTTGGTTTGAGCTGTGTAAATTCATCTACTCCTCTATTCCTTTGGCGTGTGCATTGAAGAAGAAATGTGATTGAAATTGCTTGAAGCTCAGATCAGAGCCACTTGGCCTGTAGTTGTTTGACACCTGCAATCAATGTGTCTGATACATCAGGTACACTAGATGTAATGCGAGTTGATCCGGGGTGCTGATCAAGAAATCTTAGTTCCAAGCCATTTGAAGTACAGTTTGCAGCAAGTTTGGTTTAATGATATTTTTGTGGGAGTGATGGACAAGTTGTCCACCATGCTCAAGCTGGAGACTGACAAACATTGATTGGAGCTGTTTTTAAAGGAGACTATTCAGCTTGATGATCACCGCATGTAAGATAAAAGGTTGAAAGTGCAACTTAACAGAGGCATTTTCAACAAAAACATCTCTCCAAGTTGGGCTACTTTTGTACCAGAGCCGGAACAAATGTAAAATACTTTGAGCCAGAAGTTCTGAGTCTCTAAGTGATGGTCCTTTGAAGTAAAGTGAGTTCTGAGTCTCTAAGTGCTGGTCCTTTGAAGTAAAGTGATCCTTGCGCCCGCTTGGAGAAACAAGCAGATTGTGTCTAACAAGCGTGCTCATATCTGGTGGGAGAACATGATTGGGCTGTAATACCATACAAGGGAGGTATGTATGGTAGTTCATAAGCGCGGGAAGCTCTTGCAACATCAAGGAGCACAGCTTCCACATGCTCATTAACTGGCCAATATCATCCAATTTCATTGCACGGTTGGCCTCAACAATAGTGGCAAAATTGCGCAGTTGTATCAAGAACGCATGTTGTTCTGGCGATTCCGCGGTACAACATTCCCTTTGAGCTTTTGGTGAGAAAAATTGGGAGTAACATTTGTTCGCAATTCTGTTCCATGCTTCAGTTGGAATGGTGGGTAGGACATTGCAAACTGGGTCTTTCTCAGTTTTTTGTACAACTCTAGAGCTCAATCTTCAGCAAAAAGCTTCTATGACATGAGATGTGAGGAACAATATTGACCTGATGCAGTAGAGTATAGATGCCTCATGCGCCTTCTTGATGTTGTAAATCATAGAGGTAAAATCCTTCTTTGGTATTATTTTATTGGGTGTTACACCCATTGCTTGTAAGTAATGCCATACACCAAGGTTGTGAGTGTCAGACAGATTGCTGAGATGACTATTCAGCATATTCTGAGCCATGTTCCACAGCGTGTGGGATGCTCCAAGAACAAAGCACATGTTGCTCAAACGGTGCTCAGGGTATTGAGTTGGAGTCTGCGGGTCCCTCAGGGAGTTAAGATTTTTACACGTCCCAAGGTTTCCATCCATTATCTGCACTTGGGCCGTGAAATCTTTGGGTTTGAGGCAAGACTGGAGGAGGATTGCCTCAATGATCTGACCAGCACCCTTGGCCAAGTTGTCCAAAGCGGACATCAGCTTCAACATCTCAATATTTGGCGCTGAGCAGTCAATTTCTTTCACAGGGGGAGGTTTTGACGGTATTGCAAGATTGGGATGGGCTTTTAATCCAACATATTTGTTCATGACACAAGCTAGTTGACTTTTTGCAACCGCCTCCCAGTGAACTTCCCCTTCTGGAGTAGGCAGGAACATGTTGAGAGAGATTTTCATCAAAGGAACTTTTTGCAGGGCATCATAGTATGCTTGCAGAGTCAATTGGCTATGATCAAGAGACTTCAGGAGAGTGGGGTTTGGATGGTGGATATACCCCCATGTCCTGTGAAACATCCTTGTCCAATTTCCAATTGATTACGCATGCACTTGCTCTTTGATGTCTAGACTATTGATACATACCCAGGGGCCTATAGGTGAATCCTTGGTGGGAGCAATGGAGTGTTTCAGTTTCTATTTGGCACAAACAGATAATGTCTTCAGAGCTCATAGTGCAGTCGGCCGGGAAAAAGTCAAGCCAAGGATGTGCATATATGTATTAATTCTATCTGAAACACCACCAGCTAAGAGACGTATGCTGTTAAACAGCTCGAACCCATTGATGCACTGGTTTCTTGAGAATGCAACCATGGAACAGATTGCCGAAGCCACATGGAACATACATGATTCACTGATGAGAACATTTGACAAGAAAAAGTATAAATTCATCTGAAACACTCACCTTTGACTTTGCAACTGTTGGCAATACAGAAACCGGTTTGTAAAGCTGATCATCTGGTTGTAAGATTCCAACCTTGTCTTGATACTGAATGAAATCTGTAGAATCTGACTCTCCCACTGGCAAAGTGGATAATTCCATTGATGCAACTAGGATATTGAACAAGAATGACATGTTGTCTTGGATTGATTGCTTGCAAGCGGAAACTTGGGCTGGATCAAAGAAAGATGGCTCAACAGAAGAGCTGCTGTCAAAAGAACCCTGCGGAGCATTGCCAGTCCAAGGAAGTTGTGCGACCATTATTTCAACAGCCTGGTGGAAGTAAACTCCAAAGGCAATAATGAGCTGATGCAGATAGGAAGCACCGTGAAGGACTAATGAAAACAGACCTCCTGGGTGACAAAATCAACCCAGCAAAATTTTCTGCTCTTGTGGCGCAATGCTAGATCCTTGACCAACTTGACTAGCTCAAATGTGGAGTTCCAACCAGAATGTGATGCCCACAACCTTTGTTGACTTGCAATTCCCAAATGACTGGATGTCAAGAACAATTGCATAAAGGATTTTGGGGTCATGTTTATACTTTGCAAGAGTCTATAGACATGCAAAACTTTTTTGCTTTCTGCAAAACTTTTTTGCTTTCAGATGATTGGGGCGGCAACATGAGAATTGGGCTTTGCGGTGGTTGTGCCATTGTTGCGGTTAGAGGAGACTGGAATGTGGACTTGAAACCCAAAGCAGTGAACAATGACCTTTGTTGCACAAAAAGACATAAATTGCAAGAAGTATGCATTCCTGACATGTGTCAGAAAGCGCCTGACAGCAGATCTATCCATGGGATCATCTGATGCAGATTCAGGCGAATATGGCTGGTTTCCTTTTTTTTATTAGAAACAGTAAAAGAATGAGGAGGGTTGGAGGGACAAGATTTGTACTAAACCAATTAGTATAACCAGGAGAATTTATGGGCCAAACAGCATGAGCACTGGGTTAGCCATGTGGTAGATATAGGCTGATAATGGTTTCTGCCCAGCACTGCTAAAAAAAACCCATCCGGTGGCCTTGTCCAACATGGCATTGGACACAATAGGGGGTTTCAAAGTTGGGTCAAATCAACTTGCCTGCCAGTTGGCAAGTCGCCTTGCACGTTTTTTCTGATAAGCCGACTTGCCTGCATGCAGGCAAGTCAAACTGTTGTACACCCCTCTTTCAACCTTTATAATTTTTTTCACTCATCAGTCCATGAGAGCATTGCAGAGCGACTTGCCAAGCGGTAGGCAAGCTGGCTTGCCTCTACTTTGAGTCTCACCAATTGTCCAATGCTATGTTGGACAAACATGTCCAACAGGTTTGTCCAACATGGGATTAGACAATTCTGTCCAATGCCATGTTGAACAAACCTGGTTCAATGGGTTTGTCCAACATGGGATTGGACGATTGTGTCCGATCCTGTGTCAAACAACCAGGTTCAATGAGTTTGTCCAACGTGGGATCAAACAGGTTGTTTGATCCCATGTCGGACAACATCTGTCCGTTGATTTTTTACTCATTGGACAGATTGTTTGTTTCTTTTGAATCTGTCACTGAGCAGGCCAGTGACCTGCCCGCGAGCTCTTCTCTCAGCAGGGCAATGAACTGCTTGTCAAAGAGCTTGGCGAGCAGACCAATAACCTGCTCTCAAAAAGATGACCGGTGGCCTGCTTGGCAAGATCTTTGCTAAGCAGGCCAATGACTTGCTTGGCAAAGAGCTTGCTGAGCAAGCCAATGACCTGCTTGGCAAAGAGCTTGCTGAGCAGGTCAATGACCTGCTTGCAAATAGCAGGCCGGCTTGCTGTGAGCCAGGTAGGCGAACAGGCCGGCCTGCTCTGTGCTTGCAAGCAGGCCACTAACCTGCTTGCAAAAGGCAGGTTAAACCTGCTTGCAAAGGGCAGGTCAAACCTGCTCACAAAGAGCAGGTCAATGACCTGCTCACATAAAGTAGGTCAATGACCTGCTCACATAAAGCAGGTCAATGACCTGCGCACATAGAGGAGGTCAATGACCTGCTCTGAGCTTACAGAGCAGGCCAACGACCTGCTTGCAAAGAGAGCAGGCACTTTGTGAGCAGTTCAAATGACCTGCTCTTCATGAGCAGGTTAGTGGCCTGCTTGGCGAGCTCGGAGCAGCCGGGCCTGTTGGCCTACCCGGCAAGCTCATAGGAGGCCGGCCTGCTATTTGCAAGCAGGTCATTGACCTGCTCAGCAAGCTCTTTGCCAAGCAGGTCATTGACCTGCTCAGCAAGCTCTTTGCCGAGCAGGTCAGTGACCTGCTCAGCAAGCTCTTTGCCAAGCAGGTCATTGACCTGCTCAGCAAGCTCTTTGCCAAGCAGGTCATTGACCTGTTCAGCAAGGTCTTTGCCAAGCAGGTCAATGACCTGCTCAGCAAGCTCTTTGCGCTCACCAGGCAAGTCACCGGCCTGCTGGGCAACAGATTCAAAAGAATCAAACAATCTGCCTGATGAGTAAAAACTGATCGGACAGACGTTGTCCAACATGGGTCAATCAAACGACTGGGTTCTGTATTTGGAAACAAAGCAGCATGGATCATTGTTCATCAGCTCAATTGTTGGCAGCAGGAACTAGTGAAAAAGAGGGTGGATGTGGGGGGGGGCCAGGATGGTCTGTAAGTACCCCTCCACATTTGGGAAGATCATTCTGCCAGTGTTCTTGGGGGGTGGGAAGGTATGAGTGCGGCTCAACCCCTCATACCGGCCTCCTTCCAACATAATATCCCTTTGCCAGCGTTCTTAAGGAGTGGGAGGGTATGAGTGTGGCTCAACCCCTCAGACCATCCTGCAACACTCCGGCAGGGGGAATGGGGAGTGATGCAAGTAGGTTGTATGACACAGGAGCTACTTACCTTTGGTTGGACCTGCAAGGTGACCTGATGTCCTCTAGGGGTGATCAAAGGGGACAGGCTTGGTGTGTGGAACATGAACACTTCTTGGTTTTTGGCCAAAGCTCACTGGGTCAATGGTTCAGGTGACGCCTGTATGCGTCTTTTAAGCAATGCAGCATTAGTAATGAGCATGAGATTCCACAAGATGGGAATGAAAAAGAAGAGTGGGGCTTTATGTTTGGATTGAGCTCCCTCAAAGAGCAAACCAGTGAACATTCTGAGTGAGCTGATGGAACTGATTCTCAAGCAACCACATGCAAAGAACAGCAACTGATGAGGCAAGTCAATTAGATATACTCAAGGAGATATCTATTGTTTGATTTCACTGCTCATTTGAAGATTGCTGCTGGGTGAGATAACAGGCAAGAAGTTATCCCAATTGATTGATTGCTCAGCAAAGATGTTGTTTTGAAGGCCAACTGTACAGCTGTAGGATAATATTACACAATACAGAAGCTTTTGATGGTGGTGCCATGCATTGGCCGTTCTCAAACAGTTTGGCATTGTGAATTGCAGTGAATACCGTTGGAAAAGTCATGTAGTTGCACACTTATCAAGAAGATGAGGGATTGAATGGTGGTATGTATACTGTAGTAGTTTATGTCCCAAAATCAAAAATTCACTCTTGGTTTCCAGGAATGAAGTACAACATCAAGTTGAGTATTACTTGCAAATTTTCAAAAATAGACTGAATCAATGGGGGCTGTATAGTGTGTTTGTTACTCAGCGTGTGTTGCTCAAAAAAATGAATGACCAGGATGAAATGAACTGTGTATGGTCAAAAGTGATGTGATACCAACAAATGTGTGTTCATTTGGGTCTGTCAGTGTTCTGCTGAGAAAGGGAAAGAGTCAGGAATGTCACTGGCCATCTCTGATATTTCAGAGACTTAAAGCCTATCATGTGTGATTTCCATATTTTGGTAGAAAGTGATCAGGGAATGAGGATTGCAGGCACATGACCAGATGTGGTACTGATTTGTAGAACATTGAACAACTAAAAATACAATGTGATGAATTGAAATAGCCACGTGTTTTCCTTCCATTGACAGATTGAAGGCCATATCTTCAGTGGGGCAATTGGTTTTTTTGGTCATGCTCATCACACCAAATCTGTTTGAAGTATGGGGACACCAAAGCTGCAATTCATGGATTACATGCATATTTATTGAGAATTGGAGAAGTGAAATTTTGACCAATTTGTATTGATAATACCAGGATGCAAGAGTGGCATAATTTGAAAAACACTTGTGCTGATTTTGTGGTAAAAGATCTACTCAGTAAGAATTTGAGGAGAATTCTTCATGCAGTTCAAGAATTGTTTGTCAGATTTTTTTCATACAAGAAAGTTTAGCAGACTCCATGTGGTTGTCCATCAGTGGATGATGATCCAAGTTGTTGACCCAGAATCACTTTGACTTGAATTCAAACTTGGGGATCAAATTGATTGAGTATCATAAGAAGCTCTTGGGATAGGTAACAGAACCCAGATTATTTGAATGTGTTGCATAGATCATGAGAGTGGTGGATCAGAATTTCTTTGTTGGCAGTAGCAGTTGGGTTAAAAGGTATGGCAACAAGAGATCTCCAAAGCTGCAGGTGAACCAGATTGGCATCAGATTGGACATACCAGTGATGATTTTGGGTTGAAAATTGTGAAACCTAGGAAAAAAAGGTATCATGGAATTGTGACAAACCAACAATGTGTACTCTGGTGCACTGCCCTGCACCAGAGAACAACTCTGGTGCACTGCCCTGCACCAGAGAACAACTCTGGTGCACTGCCCTGCACCAGAGAACAACTCTGGTGCACTGCCCTGCACCAGAGAACAACTCTGGTGCATGGCTGTGCTCTGGATTTGTACTCTGGTGCACGGCCGTGCACCAGAGTACACACTACCACCAGATCAAGCAGTTGTACAGACACTCTCCAAAGATTTTGCTGGAGTGTAGTCTGGAACACACAAAATTGTGGCAAAAACCATTCAAAACTGACTGTAAGCACTACAATGGAGGGAAAAAAACAATCTCTGTGCAGCACAGCGGATACCTTGATACCTTGGGCTCTGGTGCACCGCTGTCCAGCAGAGTACAAATCTGGTGGTGAACAAAGAGAGTTTAAGCACTATGCAATTATGGGAATTAAAGTCTCTCTGCATGACTGTATGTATAAGTCTGTTGCATGCATGGGGTTAACAAATGATTATTTACTGGAGTTCTAATCTCTCTTCCATATATCAAACACTATGGAAAAGCAATGATCACTTAATATCAGGTTCAGGAAGCTATCCAGTATCTATCCAGTGCAGCAATGTTTCAGCCCCTTGCAGCACACAAAGGCGCCATTGTAATTGGGCTGAAATACAACCAGACCTTCACCAGAGCAGAGATCATGTAATGTGATTTCACTTCATATCAAGTGACAGTTGTTTATTCATGGTGAAAATTGCAACCCCTACCCGTTCATGTGGGTGGTGTCAACAGCTCCACTGTTGAACCTGTGTTGGTTGGCCAAGGTATTTGGAGAAGGTTTGACAAAGATGGGGCAAGGGCAAGGCTCAACCAAAGGGGAATATAACAAACAGAGGGATTAACAACATTGATAGGGTTATTACTGTCTGCAGCCCCGCTGACAGCACATGATACCAATGAAATTCCTTTGTTGTTGAATCCATGAAAGGGAAGAGGTGGCTGGATCAGTTATGATGAGTAGAGGTAGGATATGAGGCGGATAGTCTGAAAGCCTTTATCACCCCCCCAGCTTGAATGAACTCCTTCCCCCATCCCATCATTGATCCCATCTCCCATTGATTATATCTGGCCTGCAAGTGACTTCTGCATTGCAATTTTTACCTCTGAAATTCACTGCAGGAGGTTCAGATCCAAATTATTCCCAGGAAACATAAAAGGTTTGGTCAAATTGAGATGCTCAAATGTGGTGACTGGATCAGGATTGTGGGTGTCAGTGCACAAGGAGTTTGCCAACAGGATGGCAGAATTCAGGTGAAGGTGAGTGTTCAGGTTATTTCTAAATCTATCAAAGTATGTCACAGTAAGTAAAACTAAAAATCTCTGCGGGCCAGATTGACGGGTTTCAAGTGGTGGAGCGCTCTGAGGGATCTAAGTATTTTCTCCGCAACAACCCAGAAACTAGATTTTCCTGAAGTGGTAGCAACCTATACTCAAAAGACCAACAAAAACAACCGTCAATAATTAATTGTGTACTTGGATGTTTCTATCACCTCTTTGCGTATATTTCTTATGCCAATCTGGATTTTATTACAGTCAAAATTCAAAATCTCTATCTTCATTTTTGATCTTTTGAATCCGATTTTCCATCCTCATATCATCCCATTTTTTTTGGGCCGCCAGAATTGTTTGTGAAATCAATCCAGTTTTTGTATGGTCCTCTATTGTTGAGGTTTTGTTTGTTTTCCCATCCAATAGTATTGGAATGATTTCTTGTTGCTTGCAAGAGTTCATTCAAGTATTCAAGACTTCCACAGCATTGGGGGGGTCAGGGGTTATTGTATATATTTCTTCTCTGTTAATGTTGAAGCATGTGGTGGACCCTCCACATATTTAGGTTGTTACTAGAGAACTGCGCCACACGAACCTGGTCCTCTGAACAGGAAAATTGGAAATGGCTGTTGAGTGTGTCAACATTTTGTACCAGATCAGGCTCCTAAATATGGATCAAGTTACCTGCAAAGGTGGCCAGCACAGATCACTCAGGTCATGCAACTGGCACAAATTCCACACACAGGGGTGGGTTGCAAGAAAGCATCTTAAGTTCAACACAGGTCTCAAGCAATGATTACCATTCAATAAAAGTATTGAATTTAAGATTTAATTTCTAACAACCAAGACCAGACTGAGAGAATAAAAGAATCAGTACAAAAGAAAATGATGAAATTGAGGAAAGCAGCAAGGAAGTAAAAGTAATCAGCAGGATTGGAATGAATGTCAAGGAAACCAAGGTTGAGTTGCTTGCACATCCTGCAACTTGTTGCACACCCAGTTTGATTGGGCAGGTTCATTAAAAATCACTGAGTCTGTGTCAATCTCAATCTTTCTCATTTTTAACCAATGGTCAAAGTCATGACCCATCTGATTATCAAGTCCTTGCATGTGGTGTTGCTGAACATCCTGACAGTAACATTGGGTATGGTCAATAATTTGGCAAGACTGTGGAGGTGAACAAAGCAACATGCTTGATGATGATGACCCAGTGTAATGAAACAGTGGATGTAGCAATGTTGTGGGTTTCCAGCCGGGCTTGATGCTTTTGCTGTGTGTGGGTGTGTGCCTGAAGTGACCAACTTGGAATGTTGCATTGCCTCCACAAATGGTGCACTTTTATCTCCCACCGTGCCACCAAGCTACATGTTCACATCTGGTCACATCATGAGCAGAGAGAATCATTAGATTGTGAAAATCCAGCCAAAACACCAATTTGAGGACGCGTATGATTTTACTAGCTCTGGGTAATATATAAGAGTATATGGAGAGCATCTGACAAACATGGACCATGAAGACATCCGGCACCTCCCCTTCCATGTCTACGGGAGGCTGACATGCTTGACCCAGTCCTGGATCACATAAGTGAAATGGGGGATGATCTGGACTGTCTTGCTGAGAAAGTTGCCCGGTCTGTAGACCCTGCCTGTGAATGGTGTGCTCCCAAGTCAGTGTTATATCCAGATATAGCTAGTGTTTCTACCAAAATTTGCTTTGCCATTGTCTAGCAAATCAACCATGCCATGTTCCATGGGGGACGCTGGCACTGCACAGATTTGGCCCAAACGGATATTAGCCCATATACCAAACCCCCTTGGTATCAGATAAAGAAAAAGCCTACTCAATATTGAGGTAGGGTTTGACCTTGATAGCCGTGATGTGTTGCCCAAGCATCTTGATGAGCTTTGTTTCATCATCAGACACACAGATATAGAGAGTGGCTGCTGGGGTTGTAGCAGGGCTACATACAAGCCAGGGCCCAAGCATGGGATCCTGCACGGTTGATACAATCTACATGAGGATACCAACAGGTAGCTGCAAGGGATGCAGCACGCCACCTATGATGACATTAGCTAGGACCGGCTATTGGTTCCTCTCATGACTATGTGCTTGTTTTCTTGACATTCCTTGCCCATAGGGCTTCTCTGTTGTATCAGCCCCTGGGATTGTTGTTTTATGACGCTATGTTTTCTCAGTTTTAGGGTTTTGACCTATTGGATTCAGTTTCCTGTTATTCAAAATACACCTATTTCTCATACTTTCACAGCCTGCTTGCCAGACCCCAAAGACTGTACTTGAGCCCTACTACAGTGGTAGCAAGTTTTTATTAGTTATTCTTTCCAATACACAGGCCTTGCCGCTGTCAACTGCTTTTCTCAGCACTCTTCAGTATATATTACCTACTTGTTTGTTGTCAACATCCAACACCAACTTGTCCTTGCTCTTGTTGTTACTGAATGTTGGAAATCCATATTTCTGCTTCTTTCCCTCTCTTTCTCTTGCATGCATATGCATTTCATTTCTCACCTTCTGTCCCACATCTTAGCCCCTCTAGTTGTAGTAGATTTATAGTAGGCTGCTCACATGAGAAATTCATCATCAGTTCCACTGCAAAAGGGGTTGTATTGGTTACAACCCCCCGCGGTAACGTCGGCCAGAGGCGACCGATGTTACATCGGTCGCCCAGACCGATTTTATGTTGGCTGGGCCCACCAATACATTAGAACAAAGGCATAATGTATCGGTGGGAGCCGCCAATGTAACATCGGTCTGGTAGACCAATGTTACATCGGTTGCCGCCACCAATCTAGCCGCAGGGAGTTGTAACCGATACAACCCCTTTGGCGGTGTTCTAGTGCGTCTGTTCCCTAGGGGCACCTTCCCCCCTTTGTAGTGGGTTGCTTTTCCTCCTCACAAGCTAGCACGCTTCTGCTCTGGGTCTAGAGCTTTTTCCTCAGCCAGACCAAAACCTGCCAGGAGCTTTTCCTCCTGTCTTCCAGATTTCAGTTTCCAGGCCTCTGAGCCTATTTTCATCACTGAACACCCTTCAGTTAGTTTTGTTGAAGTTGATAGTTGCTAGTGTCCTTGCACCGTGAGAGAGGTCAAACCTCTGGGGCAGGGTCCTAGTTGAGCGGAGTGCTTGTGACTATTTAGATAGAGATTGACCATTTTGGTTTGTTTCTTGTGTTTTTTGAAGGATTGCCAGATATGGGAGGAATCAAACATACCCCCCAAAATACGGCATCATCACGGGCACCAATGACAGCAAAGAGCTGCCCAACAACCCAAAAGGGTCACGGTATTCTAAGCAGGAAATTGCCAGGATGAACAATGCAGAATGTCAGTGGCTCAGGCGCCATGAATTTCTCATTGACTGGGTGGACTGTGATGCTGATTGGTACCAATCTGTAGGTACCTTGTTGGGTGATTCTTTGGACATTGAAGAGGATCTGACAAAATTGTTTTGCCAGATGCACGTGGATTCAAAGTCTGACAAGAAAGGCCCGGCAAAGGACAAGGACGGCAAGCTGGACTTGACCTCCAAGCGCATCAAGATCCCACCCTCTACTATGACAAGGACATCAGCAAGATCTTTGAGTGCTGGCCCAATGAAGACTTGCCAAATTTCCAAGGAACTATTGACAAGGACGCCAAAGATTGGCTTTATACAATGGTAATGCTGCTTAATTACTGACCACCAAGCCCACCCTTCCCTTTGGCATGTGGTTGCCAGGCAGTGCCTCAGTGGCAAAGCCTTCAAGGACCACGGCAATGCCACACTCATGAAGACTTGCCCTCAAGATTGGGTGCAGTTTGGCACCTGACTTCAAGAGCTCTGTCCATTGGGTTTGACCCTGGAGGCTATTGCGGATCAGCTAGAAGACCTGATGCAGGGTCCAAATGAGACCTGTTAGGAGTCCTATGAGCGGTTCAGGGACTGGGAGACAAAGGCAAATTGTACCGGCTTCCAATACAACGTCAAGTCCAACTTTGTCAGAAAGTTGAACGTTGGGCTCAGCAAAAAGGTCATGGCCCTTATCACCAGGGGAGAATTTATGGCACTGGCATGCCAGTGCCACTCCATGTGTTTTTACTGGAACCCAGGGCCAATGATCCTATGTCTCAGTTCCCTATGAACCTGAAATGATGTTGATGTGGGTTAAGATAATTGGACAACATCTTCTGAAGTGAACCACAAAGCAAGCTGATATTCAAATGATCAAAATTGTAATTTTATAATGAATGAATCCACAAATCATATAGAACCCGAGCTGAACTGAAGTCAATCTTATGATTTTCTGAGTTCTTGAATCCTCCAATCAGTATTGGTCCATCTTTAAATAATTCTTCTTTAATATTAATACATCAATATTTCCATTCATTGACATGTGGAGAATCATTCTGATTAACAAGTCTTTATCAACTATCATTTATTATTTCTTTGCAGTGCCTAAATAATTTTCAATCTAAACCTCTTGAGAAGATCTTTTCTATAACCTTATAGATGATGAAAAAATATTCATAAAAAGGATTCAAACCATATTGAGTACATTTGGAGCTAAATTTAGAGCTCTAATTTTCTTTAGAAGTTGAATTTTGAAAGTTTTATACACGATTACATATGTCCCCTGGTTTTTAGATTTCATGAAGTCCTCAGTTTACCAAAAAGAATTGAATTTCCATCAGAAAAAGTATATCATACAATTTTTATCCAAGACATCTGAATTTTTACCCTCTTCCAAAAAATGACAAGTACACCTGATGGTAGTTGGCCTCCGTAATAATCCCCTTTAAATAAAATTTTGACTTGAATATTTTCAAAGATCATTTTTGCGCAGTCACTGTGCATTTTGCACAGTTACTGTGCATTGAAAATGTGTAATAGTTGACTTTTTTTTAAAAAAAAAGTTGGGTCAAAAGTTGTGCCATAGTTTCCAAAGACCAACTCCCATTGGTCACTTTTTTGCTTTGTTTGTGGTGCTTGGTGTACGCTCTTTACATTACTGTGACATTTGAATTTTTACGCTGCTGTACACCCATACACCAGAGTACAAATTCATATTTCACAGTGATTTACAGGTGTGTGAAAGGTTGTAAAGGTGGTATTTGCTGTTTTGACCAAAAAATGGTTAAAATGGGACACCTTCGTTGCAAATCCAAATGATTGTTTGCTGGAAAGTTTGGTCTGAGCCAAAAAGTGTACAAATGGGGGTAGGTAAAGACCCAATTCTTCAGATTTTAAAATTCCTTCAAAATGCGGGACCAACTACAATGAATTGCGGCACCTCAAAAACAGAAGATTGTGAATTCATTCCATTCAAAAAAGCACATTATATTTAAGTTTTTTTTGCCTCAAAAAAGTAAAAAAAAGATACTTCTTTGAAATAAAACAATCAAGAAGAAAGTAAACTTTCAAAAGAATGATGAAATCAGAACTGTGGTTGTTTTGGTATCAGTTCAGGTTTGCATGCTTCAAGTTTTCCACTTGAGTTGGACATAAAATCACATACACATCAAGCAACACTTGTTGTGAGATTGTTGGTGACTTCAAACTGAATTTCAGTTGGACATGCAGTTTGAATGTGCATACCTCCAAACACGGTTGAAACCAAGAGAGGGTAATGAGTTATGCAATGGCACCCGTCAACGGGTGCCATGAAATCTCCCCTGGTGTATGCCTCACAAGCAAGTCTGTGGCAAGCCAATGTTGATGGAGAAGGTCCTCATAGCGGCCTTGGAACACAACCGCCAGTTCCACCGGGGCAGACCGTTGACATTGGCAATCACCGGCCCAAGCAAGAGGCGCACAAAAAATCAGTTTGGCAGGTCCAAGAAAAAGAAGGCCGGGAGGTGCTCTTGCTTCAATTGCAAGAAGGAGGGGCACATCTTTTCCAACTTTCCCAAGCCCAAAAGGCTTCAGAGGCTAAGAACCTCAGGGATAAAAAAGTGGAGTTGGTGGTAAACTGTCTCTCCCACCAACAGATGTTGTAGTTTCTCTTCTCTCCAGTAATCCACTTGTTCCTATTGAGAGAGATCTATGTGAGCCTCAATGCAAGTTGAGTCCCAGTGAAATAGTTGCAACTGTTATTTCTGTTAATCGCCCAGGCATGGGGACTACCGGGTTGGATGAGCCGTCTAAGGACACCACCAACACTGTATTTGATGATTGTTTATGACAGTTATTGAGCAGCAGAAGTCTATTGGGGCACAATATTCTAATTTTATGAACTTTACAACATATGTCTGATTATTTATTTCTGCTCCTATTTGGTTGGTCACATGGTTCACTTGGCTCAATCATGTTGGTTGTATAAGGCTCTGGAGCTACCTCTTAAGGTTTGATACTGTAAGGCCGGTGCAAAACAAATAAACAGCGTGAAGAAGAAAAAACTTCACTGGCATTCCAGGGGAGGGGTTTTTATGAACAACAGAAGAACAATCTAGAAGCATATGCTAATACTGAGTATTAGCCCTAACCATAACAGGTTGCACTAGCACATTGCCAGAAAACCTACCTTGGATGGCTACATCCAAGTATATATCAGATGGTGCCATCCAAGGTAAACTCGGTTGATACACAACCAAGTTGAACCTCCATCCAATATGAGGTTGGTTCAAAGCTTGCAAGTTGAACTTGCATTGGGTATCAACCAAGGAACATGATTTCCTTTGTTGACACCCACTTGATTTAGCCTTGTGTGCCAGACACCAAGGTATGGCCCATTGGATTGAGAATCACCAATTCAATTTTGAATCAGTGATATTCAAACCAATGGAATAGTTCCATTGGACGTAATAAACTAATGGAAAAGTATTATCAGACACCATGAAAAAACAATTGTCACTTGATATCAAGTGACAGTACTCAACTTTGGTTGGAGCTTCAAAGCTACTCCATTCCTACTCTCAATTTAATTTTGGTTTTCTTGATTTTAATTTTGAAAAAATTCAGCAAAAAATGAACATCAGCTCAGTGCTTACTGCAGTAAATCTCAGCCTGCTCAGCAGTTCAGCGCTTTTTTGGAAGGCATGATTCTGGGAGCAGGTCAGCAGGAAAATTATCACCTAAGTTCCTACAAGAAGATGATCTATATGATAAGCATAGAAATTGAATGGCAAGCACTGAATTTACTGAACTTGAGAGCAATTGATTGAGGAGTCAGTGAACTAGAGAGAGATCAATTGTGGAGTTGATGAAATGGTGTGATTGTAGAGGTTGATTTGTGAAGTACTATTCTGAGAGGATTCAAAAGAGTAAGTAGCAAACAGATGAGATGTGGGAATAAAATGGCTGTTGCTGGGGAATGAAATTGGAGCTGTTGAATCATGGAAGCTTACCCACCGGAGTGTTTTTCAGCTGCAGGAAAAATAAAAAAAATGACTTTTTGCCCAAAATTAATGTGGGTTTAGGTTGATACTTGATAGGTGCCAACATAATAATGTATTGTGTTTCTCAAATATGTTGGACATCCATGGACTTGTTTTTTTTCCTCTCAAAGCCCAGTTTCATACTTTGAGGACTGGAAAATGGTGACAACCATTGAAATCTTGGCCTGTCAATCCACTAGGTTACCCAATACCCCATGAATATGACTAGTAAAAGCTGGAGCAAAAATCATTTTCCAGCGAAGTGTCCAAGCTTTTTGAGAAATACAATAATTGTTTTGAAATTTTATCAAATGTTTTGAAAATGGTGGATTTGTCAAGACCAGGGGATTAATTACATAAGTGTGGATTTGGCCATATTTGATACCCCTAGTGAAAGCAAAAGAAAAGAAAATATAAATGAAGCCAATCTTATTGTGTCTTATTGTGTGACTTTCTCAATCTTGAAAGCTGACCATTTGTGTCTATCATGTTTTCAAATCTTTTCAAATCCCTTAAGCAACAACTCTTTACTCAATCTTAATGATTTACCCAAAAGCTTGTTTAGGGCTTGGAAGAGGGTTTTCTTTAGGCAGCCATTATAAACACGTTTTTGAGTTTTTTTTTTCAACTTATTTTTGGAACTACTTGAAACAAATTAGCTACAGTTTAATTTACAAAAGATACTCAAACACGCCCCAAAAAATGTGTACTTTATAAACACTAGTTAGAACAATTGCAACCAACCCAACTTTTTCCAACTTCTGCATAGCACCAACCCAACTTTCTTCAAGCTGCGCATACCCAAGAGTGCATCAACAAACCCTTCCCATGCCTCCACCTCACCTCCCCACCCAAACCCTCAACTATATGGCGGTATGGCATCACCTTCATCTCCAAAAAACACTCTAGGAAAGGATCCACATCCATGCACCAAGACAGGCATTCATGCAACTACCCCATTGGGAGCCTTGGAATGACAATTGGGCTCACCAGTCCAATTTCTAGAGCTTTTCTGCATTTCAATCTACACCTTCAACTGGTTGGCTAATGAACTTTGCACCAAGCTTTTGCAGGACCCACTTGGCCAAGGAAACCCCTAAGCATTGAAGCTAAATTGCTGTTGGACTCTACAGGCTCAGTCACAGCACAGCCTGTGTGACAATTGCACAAATCTTCAGCATTGGTAAAGAAACAGCTGACAAGGCCTTGGGCCACTTTTTCATTGCTGTTCTCAAGACCTTCAGGAAGCGCGCCATCAAGTAAGTCTGCTTCTCATCATTGCTCATGTGAATCCATCTGTTTTCACTTTAAGCTTGTCCTGCAACACTTACAGCTTCCCGCAAATTACACACTCTGATCAATGAAATGCAATCATGGCCTCATTTGAGCGCAGACATGAGCTTCCTCAAATTGTTGGGGCTATCAACAGAACCCACATTCCTGTTTCCATCCCTGCAGACAACAATTGGAAGGCTTACATAAATAGAAAGAGCTGGGCGTCAATTTTCTTTCAATGTGTGGTCAATGGCAAAGGGAACTTTCATAATGTTGGTTCAATGCCCCTTTTTCCTAGCAATTCGTAATCTTATTAACTTTCTGCTTATCCTCCTAGTTCAGCGGTGGTGGAGCAGGTTCAATGCATGACAGCCACCTCTTCCGGCGCTTGCTTCTGGGGCAGAGCATGCCACCAACTTCAACCGTTGTGGTGTTCTTGATATGTCAAAATTGTCAGGTTTTTTCTGTTCTCATATTTCTTTTTCTTGCTCTCATGCTGCAAAAAAAATGTTTTCACCCTGACTTTTTTTTCTTTTTTTTGCAGACAAAAACAAACATTTCACATACAAGGATTCATTCTGTTTGGTTGCCCCCTAATCCATGGAGGAAGGATTAATCCATTGTGAGCCCTCTCTTCTAATTATCCATCAGACCTCTTAACTCAATAGCAAGCCACTTCACTCATTCCTTTTTTTGTATTTAGTTTTCTCATACATTCCTCCCCATTTTTTTTGTTCAATTCTTTTCATTCAATCTCATCCCATTGTTTCAGTTTCTTCTCACTTTTGTCACATCATGGTTTGAAAACTATTCACACATATTACCACAAGGACTAAAATAAACAGAAAGGACAGTAGTAGGTGTTCTATGTACAACTATGTGCAACTCAAATCAACTCATGCATGTATTTTCTATTCAAAACTATGCACAACAACTTATGTACGTATCTAAACGCATTATTGCAGCATTTTGTGTTCCACGCGCTTCTGACAGTGAAGTAGAACCGCTAATCCAATCCCTTGCGATATATCTGTCTCTCTCATCAGCACATTGATTTTTATCACACATTTTTTCAGACTTATAATAGCCCAGTTCACGTAGGGCTGTTTTACGCGTGTTGATAAAATTTGGACTGCTTGTGAGATATTTTTTATGAACAAAAATCTCACAACTTACGTGATGATTTTATGCAGTTAAATTTTACATGCATTGCTTGTCTTTTTTTTTTTAACTCGGGTCAAGCATCTATGTGAACTGGGCTAATAATCTAAGAGCGGAGGACAAAAGAAGTTGACTAATTACAAGCAGAGCATACGCTAACAAATGAAAAAGCTGAAACAATCCGATTAAAAACAGCACATCATAATTATGATGTTGAGGTCAAAAGCTTTTTATAAGAAGCTTTTGACGTCAAGTGATGGAAACTGGGCTTGTATCTCTTGAGTAAATGCATCCGCAGGGACCAAGCTGTCCAGGCTGTTCACGTATTGAAGCTGAAACGGGTCCCCAAAGCCGTGCTTTTTGGCAAGTCGATTGAAAATTTGCTCCTGTTGTATCAGCGCCACTCCGCCCACCATCCCACCTCAATCCAAGGACTCCCTCACCGCCAGTTTGACCCGTACATTGCTCAAAGGCTTGTCAGAAAGCTTTGGCGTCACTCGGTGAAAATCAAATGAAAAGATCAGCAAATGTCTTCATAATCAGCTACCTACGTATCAATTATTAAATGGAGAAATAGAAATACCATTTCTCATTGCCACTATTTGTGGTTTGGCATGCTGCTTTTTTAAGAAGGTTTGTTGAATCAAGCAAAAGGGGCCTTGAAAAATGACACCTGCAAAAAAAGGTGTATTAGACAACTGGTCTACCAAAACAACCTCACAAACAACTCACCGTCCTTGTCAACTAAAAGACCAGTTCTTATCTCAAATCCATCCAATGTGGCAAAGGTACCGGACCCCTCAGTGCATTTGACCATACCGCGCTTGTACAGCTCTTTGCGGAGTTGAACTGGGAGAGCATTGGTCAGTTCAGGGCGGGTAAGCATGTCAGCTTCAGCTGCAAGGTAAACGAGGCGAGGCACATCCGGTGTGGCTTTTGATAGCAAGCCGCAGCAAATCAGGAAATGTTCTTGTTCAACAATGTTAAAAGGGCCCTTGATGATTTTGCCTACAAAACAAATAGGGGTTAATTAGTAATTAACTAATCAATTGTAATTAACTAATCAATTGCTTACAGAGAGAGCTCAGCATATTACTGACCCTTCTTGTTAATAGTTATCCCCATCTTCATATCCATTAAGTCGGGTGCGAGAAAAATGCCAGATTTGACGCTGGATCGGTCAAGCCCGCGTGTGTACAGCTCTTTGGCCATTGCAGAATGAAAGATCTCTTTCAACTGTTCAAGGCTACGGTCGGTAGCAAATTTGCCAAGGGAAAGGAGCCGGATTTCTTCAAATTTTCATGACACAGAAAAATAACGGGATCAGGCCAGGAAAAAATTATCAGGTAATAGTGAAAAGAGGACCAAGGCATACGTCCTGCTGAGTCTCCTGTTTGAGGCGCGCCAACATCTGGAGAAGAGTCAAGAGGTGAGGAATCTGCGAGCGGCTGTGGGAAGGGCGTTGGCAACGCAAAAGAGATTCTTTCTAAATTTTGAGAAGCAGAGAATTCTATAAGTGATTTGCTGAGGGAAAGGAGCTGGAGTTCTTTGTATTCTAATTTTTATGACACAGAAAAATACATGATAAGGCCAGGAAAAATTTATCAGGTGATAGCAAAAAGAGGGCCAAGGCATACGTGCTGCTGAGTCTCCTGTTTGAGGCGTGCCAACATCTGGACGTGGTAAGGGCGTTGGCAACGCAAGAGAGATTCTTTCTAAGTTGTGACAAGCAGAGAATTCTACAAGCCGCCATGGTAAGGACATTGTTGACGGAAAAGAGATGTATGGGGAGGGTCAGTTGAGACTAAGTGAGGTATATTGTGGCCTTGTTGACGGAAGAGGGATGTGTGGAGTGCTAGTTAAGACTTGGTGAGGTACTCTATTGTGGCCTAGCTAGCAAATCTTGACCCGGGGGCCAGACTCCTAATCTTCGTAGAAGGTTATAGAATTCTGGCCGCGGATAGCAAAGGAATTCAAAGTGTTGTTACATCAAGAAAAGGAAATTTACGGGGACGCTCACTCTAATGCAAAATCATGGGTAATTACACATGATTTTGCATGAGAGTGAGCGTCCCCGCCAAAGAAATGCAATTCACTGGCGAAGGGAAGAGATCACCCTCATTGTCAATTAGAACTGCTTGGTGGCCTTGATTTACCATCCGCTAGTTTGACAGTGTTTGTTTGATATCTGTCTGATCATCTTCTTTTGAAATCACTATTACCTTTTTGAGACTAGCTGCTTGGTGACCCTGTTGCATGTCGTATGAGGTGCTTGATGAAGGATCAAGTAACGTTAAAATAAGTGTCTGGTAACTTGAATTGGCATTACATCCGCCTTTGATAGGCTCACAATCTTGCTTGATCAACTCATATTCAGATATAAACTTGGCGCCGTTTGCATTAGCTGATTGGCAAACTTGTCAAACGTCCATTGTAGTAGACATTAGTTTTAACTGTTAGCTGAAGGATTGCCAAGTCACCTTTTAATAAGTGTCCAATCACTTGAATCTGTACTTCCGTCACTGTATATGTATTCTCCAAATATTTCTCAATGAACTTATCCTTGTCTTCTCCGGGCCGTTGTCAGGTTCACACCAGCTGCCCGGCAATCAGGTTCACATTAGCTGCTTGGCAAACGCGGTGAACGGCCATCAGAGAAGTCATTCCCTTTCATCTTCATCCCCCAGAACCAGTTGTACATCTTTGATATTTGTGCTCCTGAAGAAGCTTTAAGCACTCTGAATCTGATGGACAAGGATGTGATTTTTCCTGATCAGTGCGGAGAAGTCGCAACTATGCCTGCAAAAAAAGGCCGTTCTCCCTCTCAGCAAAAGTTCATTGGTCGCAAAAAATTGTCAGAACCAAAGTCTCCGGAACTCACGCCCATGATGACTGATGATAGGTCGTCCATCAATCAATCCAAGCCCAAATTTTTATCCCCAAGACCCAATGCTGACTCAGACAGCGTAGCCAATCCTGAAGCTGACTTGGGCAACATCCAAGATCAAAGCCAAGGCAAAGGATATGCGGAGCAGCAACTTGTTGAGGATGTCGCAATTCTCCTGGAAACTCTTCCTGAGGAACTCGATTTTTTTGTGGCGCGGCAGGTTGACGTCAAGAAAAAAAACTGCACAAAGCAAAAGCAGACCAATCTTATCCAGCACTTTGATTCTTTGTGGAAACCACCAAAAAAATTCATCTCTAAGGGCACTCTGGTTGCTAAGTACAGTCAAGACGTCAAGCCTTTGATTGATCTCTATCTGGATGAAGTCGTAGGATCCAAAAACTCAGAAGACGGTGTGGATGCCGAATCAGAAGGGCTGCATGGACCAAGTGAGCCGCAGCTCAACCTAATTGGCATCAATCCCAATAATGCCAACATAACTGTTGACATCATTAGGGAAATGATTTCAGAAAGAAGACCAAATGTGAAGCTTCCGGAGTCCCTTACAAAGTATGCGGCAATCGTTGCCTTGCACCAATACATCTGCCCTCCACCGCCTGGAGGGATCTATCTGCACGCTTCCACTCTCCCAGCGAGCGCCATACCTGCACCCTATCATCGGTACTTGACTCTTCAAGGGCTACGATATGGTCTTCACCACTTTTGTCCTGCCATTTTTATACCCTCTGTGCAATTAAGGCTGGTGGTTATCAGTTTATACAAAAAGTATGTGCAAGAGGTCATTCCTCGAGCAGTTGTATTTGAAGGGGTTCATTACTTCATTCAACATTCAGGCTCAAGGGCGGACAATCAGCAGGTAGCTTAGTACTCATTTCCTGGTCTTGGATGGTGGCTGCTGGTCTCTGCGGGCGCTTGGGCTACTCTCTGGACTTTTTTTGTTGGGCTCGTCTCTGCTGTGCTCACTTCCAGTCCCTGTTGTGCTCACTTCTTGTCCCTGTTGTGCTTGCCCCTCTTATGCTTAACCCTGTGGTTCTTCTTTTGTGCTTGTTTCTATTGTGCTCATGTACATAGTGCTTGTCCTGGGGAAGCTGTTTTTGAGGGCGTCTCTCTGTGTCAAGCGCTCGTCTCTGCGCATTGAACTATGTATCTTCTTGTATATATGATTGTAATTAGCCATGGAGAATTGATGAGTTCATTATTTTTATCTTACATAAATAAATGAATCATTTTGGACCTGGACTCTCGCTTCGTTGAGATTTGCACATACATTGTGTTCATTGCGCATATATAAGTATATACACATGTCACGTGGCAACATTGAACATCAAAGGGAAAACGGAGATGAGGTTGCCACGCAGTGTAACAATAATCTTGGCACATCTGATTTTGAAAGCTTCTACAGAATGACCTTCTGACCGACCTTGAATACCAGATTTTCCTGCTTCATCAGCCGGATTAAGTAATGTGAGTTTTTCATTGAAAGCAGTTCTTACAACTATAAACCCCCGAAAGTGGAAGTGAGCCTGACCTATCCGTAATTTCCTTGACAGTTCAATCCAGAAGTCCTTGATCTTAAGTACTGGAGCGACAATGCCAAAAGGTCAGAAAGTTAAACCCCGGACAGTGTGCATGTGCATTAGTCATTCTTGTGGCAGCAAAAAATATTGGGACAAAGAACGGGATGAATGGTTCAAGGGGCAGCTTGTGGCACCTGTAACCGCAAAAAAACATCAGGTTGCCGATCAGGAGGCGGACTTGACGCCTGGACCTCCTTCTGATAGCGTTCCTCATGAACATGGAGTTAGACCAAATGATGGTGAGCACAATCATTCCCGCTAAATCATGCATTTTTCATCCATCAATGGGTTCCTCATACTCAGGCCACTCACAGGTGCTATCATAGTTTTAGATGGAGCAGCCAGTGAGTCACATCAAGATGGTGAGTGATGAAGCTTATAATTTTTTTCTAAAACCGCACTGATTGAGTGATGTATTTCTCAGGCAGTGCTCCTAACCAGGCGTCTGTCAATTCTGTGTTGGCAGCCCTTGCCAAAAAAATGGAAGGAACTCACATGGATTCCTCCCAAAGAGATAGTGGTGCTGCATCTACCTCCGTCAAGAACACTTGTAAGTCTCTCGTCAATCAGGCTGATCATTGGCTAACCAGCAAGCTGAGATCTGTGTTGCTATCTATCCCTACTTATTGAATCTAGCCCTCTGCGTATCATCTCAATTCCAGCACACCCCTCCAGCCGTCACTTACTTGCTCCTGGTGACAGCAATTTTTACCATTCTAAATCCAACATCCAATGTTTCAATGAGTTGGCTTTTGCAAAGACAGCATGATTTAACCAAACTAACCCTCTGCCAAGGCTTGAATGCCAGTTCTGCAAGCCAATCCTTGACGACCTCAGAAATTGGAACATTAGCACAAATTCCCAAGATAATTCAGAGTGTGAACAAGTGGCTTGGCATAGATCCAAAGATCATTCGCCTCAATTGCTGTTCAAAATGCTTTGCAACTTATCTGCTTGACAACACAGCCACCCTATGCACACAGTTAATTGATTTTCAAGATCATTCAGATGTCTTGGGAGAAGATGAACCCAACACGGAAAGTGAAGTCACATCTTTGGTCTGTGGGGAACGTCTTGTTCAAACGCAAGGTGAAACCCAGGTCCCCGTGCAACTTTTCGCCTTTCAAGTACTGTCCAACTGGAT
This sequence comes from Puccinia coronata f. sp. avenae, assembly GCA_002873125.1. Taxonomy (NCBI): domain Eukaryota; kingdom Fungi; phylum Basidiomycota; class Pucciniomycetes; order Pucciniales; family Pucciniaceae; genus Puccinia; species Puccinia coronata. The sequence continues at coordinate 180,265 of PGCI01000112.1, read as the reverse complement.
TGCACGCTTGTTTTCCCGCAATGGCATTGAAGACAAACTTGATCTTTCCTTACCAGATAGGCACTCTAGTTCACCGGTTTCCGACATTCATGGCTCTAAAATTTGGAGGGATTTCAAAGGACCCAATGGAGCCCCTTTCACGTCGTGGTCTGGGAACATTTTATTTGGCCTATTTATTGACGGGATCAACCCTTACGGTAATAAGCAGGCAGGAAAGCATGCCTCCATAACGTTTGTGGTCCTTGTTTGCCTCAGTTTACCTTTTGAGCTTAGATTCTTGCCAGAAAACCTGTTTCTTGTTGGTGTTGCCCCTGGACCAAACAAACCCAGTCTTACTCAAAAAAATTGGATTCTGAATCCCTTGATTCAACAACTTAATGAACTTTGGTCACCTGGTCTCCATTTGTCTTCAACGGCACGTCATCCCAAAGGGCGCCACGTTTTTGCAGCTCTCATTCCTGTCTTTGCCAATCTCCCTGCTTTGCGGCGCGCCATTGGATTTGCCGGGCATAGTGCCCACCGTCACATGTGCTTGTTTTGTGAAATAAGCCAAAAGGATATCAACAACCTTGACAGTTCCACGTGGATTGCTAGGACTTCTGAAGATCATATCAAATGGGCTCATGCTTTGCGTGATGCTTCGTCACGGCAAGAAAGAGAAGAAATTCTTAAGACTTGCGGAATTCAATATTTGGTCCTCACAGAACTACCTTATTGGAAACCTGTTGATTTTCAGTGTGTTGATGCAATGCACAATCTCCTTCTGGGTTTGATTAAGTGGCACTGCGTCTGATTCTGGGCCATGAGCTCTAGGATATCCAATCCTGTGGATCACCACAACCGGTGTGGAACTACTCTTTTTAGGGAGAATAGAGCTTGAGAGGGACTATCACAACTTTGGAAAAATACAGATTTGACGGTCGGGGGCCCAAGACAAGTGGTCTCAACCAGCTCCCCGCGCCGAGATGTTCTCAATGACAAAGAGGAGGTTGCAGGTGGACCAGAAGATCATCTCAAAGGCAAGCCTGGTGATGCGGAAGTTCCTGGTGTTCCTTTTTTAGACTGCTCTTACGGATCTCAAACCTCCCCCAATGATTATGATTTTGCTATTTCTTTGTACAATTGGGATGGTATTTGGAAAAAACCGCTTGATGACAAAGAATGTGTTTTTGATTTGCACATGCTTGATCAAATCAACGATTTCCTGCCTTGACTTAATATTCCCTCCTGGATCAACGGAGCAATCCCTGTTTTAGGGAAAGCTTTGTTTGGTAAATTGAAAGCTGATGAATGGCGCACATTGTTTCTCATTCAATTGCCGCTCATTCTGGTGAAAATATGGCAGGGCCCTGATTGTATTCACTTATCCTTGTTACGCAACTTTGACCATTTGGTCTCCGCCGTAAATTTGGCTCTGAAACAATCCATGACCAAAGAGCATATTGAATCATACAGTCAACAAATCCACCAATACCTCACAAGCGCACTCATTCTCTTTCCCAAATGTCCGTTAGCCCCCAATCATCCGTTATCTAAGCACTTGTCCAACGGTCTGCGTGGTTTTGGGCCTGTCCGTTCTTGGTGGTCGTTCCCTATGGAGAGATTGATTGGAAAGATTTTGCATTCCAGCCATAATAATTGCATAGGTAATTGTGATGCCTCTCAATCCCCTTGCACTTGAATGCTATCCATGGGGCTCACTTATTTGCTTTTCTCAATATAGGTCAATTGGAGATCACCTTCCTGCAGCAGTTTTGCCGCGCTGGAAACTTACACACTTTATTAGCCTCACCTCACTTGTTCCCAGATACCTTACGCCCTTTGATCCCAAGCCTTCAGGAACTCTATGAACCCATTTCAGCAACTATCAAAAAAACACAGCTTGCAGCGCGTTTGGACTATCTCACTGACACCAAAGCAGAGAAATTGATCCATCTGCTCAATGCTAAGGGTCCATCTGAACGCTGGGCAGTGGCTAGCGTATGGACCCAGCTGAGCGGTACTGAAAAAGAAATAACTTTGCCGTTACCATCTTGTTGCCATAGTCACCAACACTTTCTTCACAAGAATGTCACATTTTCCACCTGGTCCTCTAATTGTAAAAATAGTGTAGTTACCGTGCAATCCAAGTTGCCAAGGGTTCTCCGCTTTGCGCGCATTGAATCTATCATTACTCACAAACAAGTCACTTGAGATGAGCAAAAAATCAGGGACACTTGGCTCATGATCAAACCCTTTTGACCTCTGGCGCAATCCCAAAAGGATACTTTCGTCACGCTAAGGGACCTCAGACTACAAGCAGCTGCACGCTTACCAATCCTTGATTTGGATGAAGAACATTCGATAAACATTCAGGACGTAGTTGCTCATTGTGCGTGGCTTGATTATCAAGCTGGTGAGCTGGCCCCCAGCTTGAACACTCCCACCGTGGCACTGATTTCCTTGGGACCGCAACTGATTTTTCACATGAAATGCCTGCTTGTCTTTCTCTTATTTCATGAATCCTTTACTTGTCTTGCTTCTTCTTCTTTCTCCTGTCTCAGTTCTTTCTTTCTTTTACTGATACTAGCCCTGTTGAGATTATGAAGCCCTGTTGTGACAGTTTGATTCATACAACCTCTTTCCATCTCAAATAAATTCCACACGACCACAAATAATGTAGATCTGGCGGTGTGGTGTACGCAACCCTCTGCCTTGATCTCATCTGCAAATCCTCTAGGGCTAAAACAAAATTGGTTGATAAATGGCAGAATCGGGATTTTGACAGCTTCTCTGCTTCTGTGAAAATGTGTTATCAATGACTCATCCATCACACATCCTCTACCAGCTCCTATCCTGCTTTCTCTAGTGTTGCACTGGCACACCCACTGGGGCTTCCGCTTCCTCTCTGTTGGAGTATTGCTATGTTTACATCTGATTGCTTTAAGCAGCCAGACAATCTCCCTTTGGCATCCTCATACACTTTTGCCTTGGTCATTTTTTCTCCTCCGCTCCTTGCCGGCGCACTCAAAAACCAAGCTTACGCACCAATGGATCCAGATCAAGCTGTCGCCAACGTAGGAGAGCCCGCTCAAGAACTGCCGAGACCTCCGCACAATTTATTGGCGACGCAGACACCATCTCCTGAGCCTGCCTCCCCTGCTGCCTCTGACTTAGCTGGTGAGTCAAACTGTACACGCCATCTCACCTGTCCCATGCCATTTTGTGTACTGCTGACACCCTTCATGCTTATGATTTTTCTTTCTAAGGAAGGGCCGAGGTTAATGATGCAAACTTCAATTTTGGGCGTTTTGAGCGCCTTGAGGCGCGCGTAAACAACCTTGCGGATTGTGTCAATCAGATCAATGCTGAACACATGCGCGCAAACGCCGGATCCCCTCTCCGTGATGCCCCAAACGCCAATGATCAGGCACGCCCTCATTGTGAGGCCAATCACCCACGCAGAGCCGCGGCGAATGAGCCCACTACTCAAACCGTGCTCACCTGTCTCTTCACTCTTGGGAGCCTCACTCCCCTTGAGATGGCTCTTGTGAGGGACTGGCCCGCCTTCAGTATGCACCCTCAAGCCGAACTCGTGTTAACCAATGCCAGCTCGCGAGTTTTGTCGCTGATTGACTTCTCAAAAACTTGACATGTTGCAATTTCTTCTGCAATAATTGACCACCATTGGGAACATTTAGATACCCTAGGAGCTTCCATTACAAATGCAGATTATATCTGCGCCGCTGAAAACCGCGTTGAATCGTACAACGCCTTGCTTGCCAAAGTAACTGAACTCAAGTCTAATATTATTAACGGTGTGATTTCCCAGTTGGGGTCACGTGGATTATTAGACGGTCCAGAATTTGAGAAAAAAATGGCGTTGGCACTTGAGGGGAGTAATCGAATCTGCGCCCTGAAAACACAAATATTTCAAATGCGCCTTTCACATTGGCAAATGCTGGCTATCTTACAACATCTCACAAACAAGCCCAATATCAAACAGCAACTTGACGAAGCTGCGGCCACCTTACGTGCTTTGAGGAACCAATCCGCAAATAGAGTTGTTCCGTCAACTCATGGTCACGACAGTGCTGTGCCCGTAGCCTTGACTTCCGGTTTTGTCTGTCCCTCCCTTAAACACGGACAATAGTGAGATACCATGACTCTGACCATTCTCCAAATCTCCATAAAGATTTAGCTGATGAACATCATATTTTTCTATCAGCTTTGGCATCAAGCATGGCGCCTCCATCTCACATGGAGCACACTCAGCCTCAAACTGAGGAGGCCATCAAAGAGTCAGACAGGCCAGTCACCTGCAAAAGAACTGCACTCAGTCCTGAAAATGAAGTCCACTCCAAGCGCCCTAGGTTTTGAAAGTACCAAAATTGAATCCACGCTCCATACGGATTCTTAATTCCTTTAATCATATAAATTTATGTTAGGAAGAGTCTCATACTGGCCAAATTTCACGTGTTCTTTCTCTCTGCTTTATATTCTCATGGTTAAGAAAGAATGAAGAATTCATTTGTTCAACTCCCTTAGTCGGCCATCATGTATATATATATATATATGTTTACTTTATTGAATTGATTGATATATCTTGAAGCTCATCAACGCTTATTTTGAAATGAAAATTGAGTCATTCCCCAAAAAACACGCTGAGCCAACTGTGCATTCCGCTCAGCCACTTAACTCTACCCCTTCTATATAATAATACTCAACAACCAGCTTTTACTCAGTACCTCAAAAAAAACAAACCGGTAGACAAGCCTTTGAATGGCCAAAGCAATCATTAAATCCATCCAAAATTCATGCGGTAACAGATGTGCACGCTTGCGTTGTAGTAGTACAACGGGGGTTCAAAACTCCTATCCAATCATCCATGTCACAAAAGAATACATTGCATAATTCCTTTTATAAATTAAACAAAGGAATTATGAATGCTTACATCTAGGGCAGAGATGACTTTCTGCCGCCCATGCCAACTTCATTTCTACTGCCCTGACTGTCTGGAAAACTAACTCTACAAACCATGACTTCCGTAAGATGCAGTCGCCAATTGAGCTCCCTTCCAACCGCTTCACAGCCTCCAGCCCGCCGGAAACCTCAAAAGGTGTGCCCACCCCTGCAAGAAGAACTTGGTGCCCTTCCAAAAAACATGAAATGGCGAGCCGTGGATCCGGTCAGCGATTCTAGTCAGTCTGAGTGTCCTGAAGGGGGAAAAGCTAAGAGATCTTGCGCAGATCCTCATGAGGCAAATGAAGAGGGCTCTAGCAACACCCACCAATACAGCAGCAAATATTGTGCTTGTTCAAGTCAAGATTCCGATTCAGATGAGTCCTCCATCAGCGCAGACAGTGAGATCCAGGCAATCTTTGATGATGATAAAGAGCAGTCTAAGGATGGTCGTTCTCCCTTGCGGGGCAAGAAAAAAACTAAATCCAAGCAACCTTTGGGGAAGGGGAAGGGTAATGCAAAAGCAAAGGTGAACAAGAAGCCTGGTAAATTGAAGAAGCGGGAAAAGGCCAAGGAAACTAATGCCGGTGGAAGTCAGGGCGGAAGGGTTGTTACCCACAATTATCCTTCAAGCAACCGAGAAGACAATTCCGCTTTCAGTCACCTCTCTTGAGAAGATTTGTGTTCTACCCTCAAAGGTGTGGGGATTTTTTCTACTGCCGGTAAAAGCAAAAAAGAGCTGGTCAAACTGTGTGTAGCATACGGACCCTTGCTCGAGCCAAGATGAAAATTCTATGCGTCAGCGGCAGAAATATTTATGTACATTTGACTGACTGCAACTTGATTGTTTGACTACTTTAATATATCAGTTGCCAAAATTGCTTCAGCTTCCGCCCAGCCTTCTGGTAACGCCGCTGGGGCCGCGGTACCGCCCTTAACCCCCACCCCGGCCCTGATCAAAAATTGACAAAAGACATTGATCCCAAGCAGTTCAGGCGCTGGCCGTTTGAATTGCCAGCCCTCTGCTAGCACCGCCGGCATTGCGGGACAGACCTTGCCATTGTCTTCCGCCAGGCCCGCTCAACGACATACAACATCATTGATAATAAGCAGCTCAGCTGCGGGCGGCCACTCGAGTACTGCCGGAGCAGTGGGTCATTGTGCAAGCAACTGAGACACCGTTAACGGCCGCAACCTCACAGAAGGTGATCATGACAAACCTACCGACATGATTGGCTGGTCAACTCCAGATCTGCCCACGCCAGCCGGGGCAAATCCATCTGTGCCAAGGTAAGCCATGTAAATGTTTCTTGAAAAATCTCTATACAGTACTTTGACTGACTATTGCAACATCTGGGGTTTGAAAGCGCCATTGCAGGTTGTACTGGCCATCCTTCCACAAGTCCTACAAGAACTACAAAGTATGTACAATTTCATTCCCCTCCTCTAGCCTTGCTATGTATGGGTTGCAATGTGACACACCAATCTGTATACTTATACGTAAACATATTCCAGCTTCAACATGCAGACTGGGGATCAGGACCGCGCCCTAACTCCTCAACCAGACGACTCACACTCTCTTGACGAGGTATTGCGTGTGGTCAATGGCCTGAAGTCTGGGCAAGGAGATATCCTCCACTTATTGGAACTTTTAAATGCGAGAATAGCAGAACTTCAAGATACTGCTGACACATCTGTCAAACAGCAGCGTGATTTGGCTGAAAAGTTTGAAGAATTTTCAAAAAAATTCCGGGCCGAGGGCTCCGCACAGCAGAACCCCACAAATCTTTCCAAGCGTGGAAAAAGAATATCTGGCATGTCAACTGATGCCCCTTTACCTCCTCGTCAGAACAAGTTTGGAGTGCGTGGCATCGCCTTACTACACTTCTAGATCAATCATCTATGGAATGAGTTGACTGATTTTTACCTTACAAATCGACCAGGAACTTATTTGCTTACACTTGGAGGCGCTTCTTGGATGGCAGCACAGCCGCCATGATAAATGTCCACCATCCCCCCCAAGTTTGCCGGAAAAAAGGTGCTGGTTGGATGGTTTGGGTGAAACTGATGCCAAACATTCTGAGAACGCAGATGTCACAGCCAATTCTGCAGGAAGTCCTTTACATCCGGAGGCTTCTGCCCAGCAACTTAAGGTCATGACTGACATGCTCACCTTGAGAGGCGTAACACGCTTCCGTCCTGATATGCGCGGGACACCTACTGATCCTTTCAACACGTCTTGTTGGAATTTTGCCACCGATGTGTTTCTTGCACTCGTTGAGTGTAAAGAGTACACTGGCCTGCTGCCCAAGGAGAGCACCCGTGAAGCAGTATTGAATGCAATCACCGGTTATACCAAGGATCAGCTATTCCATTTGTAGACACTTCAATTAGCCTCTTGATGCGGTATGAACCCTGATCTTAATTGCCATATACATCTTCCTGCTGGATGGCGTAAAAACCAAACTTGGAGCCCAACGCAGCAAGCCGATAAATCCAAAAAACAACTTCGAAACGTCAGAAGGCATAATGTGTGATCATGTTACTTTAATGCAATATCTCAAAGAACATCTAATCTCATGAATTCCTTTTCCAACTTATTCAAAGCTGAAAAACGTTTGGCTAGAAACCACCGCCGCTATAGGTGGACTTAAAGGTCTACCAGAACTCATTCGCAAATGTGGCAGTGACGATGAAAGTGATGAGGAGGCACTACCCACTCAAATCACCTTGAAGTATCCTCAAGAGTTCTGCAAGACGCAAAAATTACCCTGGCAAAGTAGTCAGCTAGAAGAGGCCTTTGTCCTTCTAGACATGCATCGAGAACAAACCCTCAATGCCGCGGTCATGGGGGAGGAACCCCAAATTGAGTGCATCAACGACCTCTTCACAACCAATCCAATAAACCCGCCAAAGGGCCTTCCAAAAGATTTTTACAACTCTGATTGGTTAGAAGAGCAAGATGAAAAAGTTGTAAATGCGTTGGAAATCCCAGCTGCACCCCCAGCAGCCTTGCCACCTATTTTGAAATGCCTCTCGGAAGTTGTGACGATTTGATTTGTATGATTTTGTTTTTTACACTCTCTTTTAATCCATGACTCCCCTTTGTAAATAACCCCTTAATAATTAATCTCAGAAGTCGTAATATTGACTGTTATACTTAATTAGTGACTTGTATATCTCTATAATTCTTGTGCCCCGATGGCTATGATATGCCCAACCAATCATTGTGTATAGTGATGGAGATATAATTATGAAAGTTGGCAAAGTCTGCTTAGCCGCACATGGGTGCTAGCTATAATGTACCCATTTTGGCCACTAAATGATCTCATAACAGATTGTGCCACAGGCCAACAAGAGTTCCTACAACTATAACACATACATTTGATATGTGCAGGCTGACTTTTTTCTGACAAAAATTCCAGACGCTATCACTTCACAGGTCAACATCCAAGAAGTTCCTGATGTGCCATTCCCTCAACACAACCCCCACGGCAACGTCACATGAAGTATCATGGGGCGTAGGCTATGCCCGCAGAGAAACATCAAGGTAGATCCCTCACGCATACGGGACTTAAATATGCATCTGAAGACTGTCCTTTTGCATTCATCTCAACTCATCAGGAGTCACCCCTGAATCCTACTTGAGAGGTTTTCATAGGCCCGGAATTCTTTTCATTCAGATTTCTGAACAAGTATCGTTGCCCCGCCCTTCTCTTCAATCGTGGAAAATTGCTCTTTTAATTCCCTTAAAATTCACCCCAAGACAAACAGCTTGTTCTCTGCTGAAACCTTCTTTCTCATTTCTATCACATCTTGACTGCAATACACCCAATTGATCAACGATTCCTTGCTTTGAGCTATCACCATGTCACTAGCAGCGGTGAGCCACATTCAATTCCTGAAATTCAACCCCTGGACACAAGGAATAACCAAGTCAGAAATTCTAGCCAAGTTGAAGCTTTTGGGCCTGGCAAAAGGCACATCAAAGTTGAACCTTCAAGGGCTTCAAGATTTGATTGATCCCTACTGCGATTATCCAGCTGGTAAGTTTTCAATTTAATTTTTGAGTCTGACCCTTAGTAAATGATTCTAACTGAATTCTTTTCTGTTATCATCTAGATCACAGCGTAAATGATAATAGCGTTTCTACGTCTCACAGTCAGGAGCGCGGGGATATTGAAACTCATTCACCTCAAGCATCCAGTGAATTGAGTGATGTGGAGGAGGACAAATCTCAAGATTAGATTCCAGCACTAGCAAGTCAGCCTGTTGCCAGTCCAACCCAACCTGCCGTCGGCTCACGTCACCCAGCCGCCAGAAATTGCCCTGCCCTCAGTACAAGCCAGCCTGTTGCTGGTCCAAGTCAGCCCACAGTCAATCAAAGGCAGCCTGTTGACTACCCAACAACAAGTCCAAGAGGAAAGCTCAGGATGAAAATCATGATCCCGCCGGCAAACGTGCGACCAAAGTTTGAAATCTCCAAAGGAAAGCTGCAGATAAAATCAAGCCTCCCTGTGGCCCTGGTCAGCCCACATACAGTACAGAAACAGAGAGTATGGACGGTCCTAGCCAGTTAGTTGCCGGGCCTAGCCAGTCAGTTACTGGCTCTGGCCTCCGCGTACCTGTCCAATCTATGCCCTTACGGTCAGTCCCTGGTCCAAGTCAGCCTGCCACCGGTCCAACCCAGCCTGCCGTTGGCTCAAAGCACTTGGTCGCTTGTCTAAGTCGGCGTACTAGCCAACCTGTCCAGCCGGTTGCTGGATCCAGATCCAGTCAGCCGGTTACTAGACCCAGGCAACCAGTGGCTGAACCTAGCCGGCTAGTTGCAGTTGATACCCTGCCGGTTGCTGACATTGGTTTCAGCGTGCTTCAGCCTGTTACGGGTCCAGCCCATCTTGTCGGCGGCTCAGGTCACCCCTTTGCTAGCCTAAGTCAGCCTGCCCGTACTACGAGCCAGCCTATTGTTGGTCCAAGTCAGGTATCGTTGGATGAAAGCCAGTCTGTTGCCCACTCAAATTTATCCACAGTGAACAAATTGAAGAGGAAAGCTCCAGATGACGTTGATCCTCCTTCCGGCAAACGCGCAATCAGCAACCCAAAGTGAAAGAAAAAAGCTCGTGGCCAAATTGATCCTCCTGGCGGCCTTGACCAACCTATCAATGCTCCTGCCCAGTCTGCCGCTCCTAGCCAGCCTGTTGCCGGTTCTAGCCAGCTTGTTTCCAATCCTAGCCAGCCTGTTTCCGTTCCTAGCTGGCCAGTCTTTGGCACTATCCTCAGCAAGCCTGTTGAGCCAATCAACATCCAATTGCAGAGGCCTGCTACAAATGCTGTTAATATTAATCATTTGATCAATACCAGAAGAGTTTTTATTCCACCTACAGTCAAGCAAACCACTGAAAGTACACCACAAGATGAAGGTCTGACGGAAAGGGTTCCGGAAGACACCACGCCTCAAGATCCCAAATGTTCAGTTCGGCAAACAACTCCTTGCTGGCCAAGACGGATAAGGTTGATCTCACCGCTTGTGAGCCCGCTTGGCTCACCAAACAAACCGCCGTTGATTACATTTAAATGTGACTGGCTTGAAAAAATTGCTGAACCCGGTGAGTTTTTTCTTCTGAAGTCATACATGATGATTCTATTGAAAATTTCTGATGTCCTTTTCTAAATTTCTATGTGCAAAACCAATTGCAGACAGAGAACGTATGAGCCTCATTAAGGCAATCTGCGCAAAGCCGTTCAAGTTGGAAAATCTTGAGGGAAAAAAAGGACGTGAGATCACAAACGCGCAAACAACAACGTACATTCCCGACAATTTGAAAAATCTGCTGCTGGAGATACAGGAAGGCAGGATCCAGACAGACACGACTGCGGATTGTGGGGTGGAGGAGAGAGGAGGCACTCAGGGTACGTTTTTTCAGTCGCTTTACTGGTCTCCAAATATCCAGTCATGAACTTGTTTAATAACCATTGACTACCGCTTCCATCAAGGTGTTTGATCGCCGCATTAAAAATGATATGCCTTACATACACAGTGTCAACATTAGAAACGGTCTATCAATTAGATCAGGAGGAGCTGGACTTCTTTTTGAAATTGAACTCGCGCAGCCTACCTCGTCAGGAACAAATGTGTTCTTCTCCACCTGCTTCGTTGACGGATATTGAGTCGGGGAAAGCCTTGCTTTGGAAAGACAAGTGGCCGACACAGTTCATCCAACACCTCATCACCACTAGTTGCCTTTAATCCAGATCAGTAGCCGAAGGCAAAGGGAATGACACAAAATGCTGCAAGGAAGCTGGTTCTCATTTTCTTCTTGATTTAGATACATACATGAGTTGTTGTGCATAGTTGTAAATAGAGAATATAAACACAAGTTGCGCATAGTTGTACATAGAACACCTACTACTGTCCTTTCTGTTTATTTTAGTCCTTGTGGTAATATTTGTGAATAGATTTCAAACCATGATGTGACAAAAGTGAGAGAAGAAACTGAAGCAATGGGATGAGATTGAATGAAAAGAATTGAACAAAAAAATGGGGAGGAATGTATGAGAAAACTAAATGCAAAAAAGGAATAAGTGAAGTGGCTTGCTATTGAGTTAAGAGGTCTGATGGATAATTAGAAGAGAGGGCTCACAATGTAGAATCCTTCCTCTATGAATTAGGGGGCAACCAAACAGAATGAATCCTTGTATGTGAAATGTTTGTTTTTGTCTGCAAAAAAAAGAAAAAAAAGTCAGGGTGAAAACATTTTTTTTTGCAGGATCATACTCACTCACTATTTCTCAAAATTGACTCCAGAATCAGACTCTATAGGCACAACTTACCCCACTTACAACTCACAGGAACCTCAATACTCTACTGAATGGGAAGTTATGGCCAACCAACTCAATATGTACAAAATTATGTAACAACAGCAGACATGTAACACTAGGATAACCTATAATGCATGAGGGTTCTTATTTCTTCTTATATTCCCTCACTTATATTCTCTGATAGCTCATACATATCAAGTCTATACTTCTTGAAGTTTCTTTCTTCCTGAAGCATCACTCTTCTCAACACATCTTACTCTCACATATAGCTTATAGTCATCCTGTTTCCTTGGATTCACACATATTCTTTTCTTCTAGACAGTTCTTTCATACTTATGGAAGTATGGGTCTCATCAAACTTCTTATGCATTCATTGATAGCTTTTATCCTAGGGGATTCTTGTATTTACCAGTTTCTTTCCAGTCACAAGACCCAAAGGCAGGGCTCAGTTGTACTCACCTTTGAGCTAATTAAATCCCTCACTTTTGTCTATTTAAGAGGCTCTCCTCCAGGTGTTTTTCCCCCCTTCTGCACCAGATTTTGTCCCCACAAATATATCAGCACCTTACACACTCATGAAAGCCCTTATATATATACCTGATATTAGTACACTACCCCAGTAGTCTACTACTGGTCACTCTTCTACTGAGGTTTTACTGTAAAATTACTGCTACCAACACTGCAACAATTACAATACATGATTCTTATCACAAGGATTTGTATGAATATGAATGTCCAGTAATTAAATTTATTGGTTGAGGCTCCCAATGAAATCACATTGGCCATAGAAGAATTTTTGGGTCAGGCTAAATGCACTCCAAATTTTTACTTCATGCACTCCAATTTGGAGTGGAAAAGTGTGCACTCAAATTTTTTTGGAGTGGAAAGCTGTTCACTCCAAAATTATTCACTACCTTGGAGTAAACAATGATGCACTCAAAATTCACTTCAAAAATTTGGTGTGCACCTAAAGTCCACTCCAAAAGTTTTGGAGTGCACCTCAAGTCCACTCCAAAATTTTTGGAGTGCACTTGAAGTCCACTCCAGAAAATTTGGAGTCCACTCAGAGTCCACTCCAAAAAAAATGGAGTACACAAAATTCCACTCCAAAAATGTCAAAATTTGGGAGTGAACAACTGCCCACTCCAATTTTTTTGGAGTGGACAGCTGTTCACTCCATTTTTTTTGGACTAGTGGACACTTTCCCACTCCAAAATGTTGGAGTGCATGTAGTAAAAGTTTGGAGTGCATTTAGCCTGAAAATGGAGTGAACACTCTTCCCTCCAAAAATTTGACATTTTTGGAGTGGAATTTTGTGTACTCCAATTTTTTTGGAGTGGACTTTGAGTGCACTCCAAATTTTTTGGAGTGTACTTCCAGTGCACTCCAAAAAATTTGGAGTGGACTTGAGGTGCACTCCAAAACTTTTGGAGTGGACTTTAGGTGCACTTCAAATTTTTGGAGCAAACTTTGAGTGCATGATTTTTTACTCCAAGGAAGTGAAAGATTTTGGAGTGAAAAGGTGTCCACTCCAAATACATTGGAGTGGACAGCTTCCCACTCCAAAAAAATTGGAGTGCACACTTTTCCACTCCAACTTGGAGTGCATGAAGTAAAAAGTTGGAGTGCATTTAGCCTGACCCTAAATTTATTTATATCCCAGTTTATCAAAGCCACAATTTTGGCAAAAGCTGAATCATGGGTTTGGTCTATGGCTTCCTGGAGAAAATTTGAAGTTTGAATGTACAGTGCCTCGCCAGAAAGATATGGCGCAATTTGTTGAAGTCTAGAAGACCAACCAAGATACTTCAAGTCACAAGTCTTGGTTCAGGGGTGCAAAATGGGTTCAAAAGAATGAATCTGAAAAAATAAATCATATTGAAAACTATTTGTAATTTATAAAATTGATTTTGCTTATTGCAGATTTTCAAAAATCTTTAATAGTGCTTGAAAAAATCTGAAAAAAATCGGAGGCCACACCTGGAGATGTGAAAAGAATGAAAATAAATGAAAAAAAATCAAAAAATTTACCGCTAGGTTTTTTGGATACTGTGGAGTGAGGCATTTGGGAGTCCCAAAAGGGGTTAAGGCACCAAATTTGCAATTTTGTCTCTTTTTTGCTGACCACTGTGACCCAATATTTCATTTGGTCAAAAAAGTTTCATTTATTATCATTTCCCTCACATCTCAGGCTATACTCTCCAATTTTTTTTGGATTTTTCCAAGCAGTATTAAAGATTTTTGAAAATCTGCAATAAGCCAAATCAATTTTATGAATTACAAATAGTTTTCAATATGATTTATTTTTTCAGATTCATTCTTTTGAACCCATTTTGCACCCCTGAACCAAGACTTGTGACTTCAAGTATGTTGGTTGGTCTACTAGACTTGAACAAAATGCGCCAGATTTATATGGCGAGGCACTGTACATTGCAAGAGCAAAATTTCAGATTTGAATTGGGCCCAACTATGCCTAGACATAAGAAGGGGGTCACTTGAGGCCACCCCTTTTGTGCACAAGAAACAAATCATGAGGGCAATCTGGGGAAAAGCTATTCTGGGGCACACCATTTTATCTTCAAAGTAAAACAGTCACCAGCTTTAGTTGGACATCATGATCCAATTGAAGGCAGCTAGACCAGCCCATCCAGTATTTTGTGGACTATTCTCCACACAACTGTAAACCCCTTGTCATGTTGCTACTAGCAACATTAGCTTAACCAGGCCATTTGCACTGGCGTGGTTGGCTTAGCCTTGGCGGGTAACCACACAACAGTTGCAAAGATCAGCATGATGATAACACCTGGCCTGGCCAATCACAAGCTTTGTCACTATGGGGTCTGGACAGATGATTGGACCCGCAGGGATGGTAGTTTGACAATTGCTACTCACTACTTCCCCCATTATCAACCACTCGCCTGAGGACTCAGAGCCGCCAGCAGTTTTTTTTCCCCTTTTCCTTTGCTCCCAGACTTTGGCACACCTCCTTGGTACCAGCTTGGCAAGCAGGTTGATTTTCCCTCTGGGCTAGTTCCAAACCGGCAAGCAGGTCAACCTGCCTTCTGGGCTAGTTCCAACCCGGCAAGCAGGTCAACCTGACCGTTGGACTGGTTCCAGCTTGGAAAGCAGGTCAACCTGCCCGCTGGGCTGGTACCAGCTTGGCAAGCAGGTCAACCTGCCTGCTGGGCGGGTTCCAGCTAGGCAAGGAGGTCAACCTGCCCCCTGGGCTGATTCCAGCTTGGCAAGAAGGTCAACCTGCCCGCTGGGCTGGTTCCAGATCTGAAAGCAGGTCAACCTGCCCGCTGCACTGGTTCCAGCTTGAGCAGGTCAACTTGCCTGCTGGGCTGGTTCCAGCTCAGCAAGTAGTCCAACCTTCCCGCTGGGCTGGTTCCAGCTTGGTGACCAGGTCAACCTGCCCGCTGGGCTGTTTCCAGCTTGGCAAGAAGGTAAACCTGCCCACTGGGCTGGTTCCAGCTTGGCAAGCAGGTCAGCCTGACCGCTGGGCTGGTTCCAGCTTGGCAAGCAGGTCACCCTGCTTGCTGGGCTGGTACCAGCTTGACGAGCAGGTAGACCTGCCTGCTGGGCTGGTTCCAGCTTGGCAAGCAGACAGATGTTGTTTTAAAATGCTCATATATCAGCAGTGAATAGAATGATTGGTGAGATGGACATTGTTCCATCCAGGAACTTGGTTTTAGGCTAGGACGGCACTAGCATAGAGCCAACTCCGCTGAGCCCATCCACTCTGACCCTTCCATGAATCCTTTTGGACAAAACAAAATGACCAACAATGCAGTCCTGAACCAAGCTCAAATGAGTTTATAACATATTTGATGTTGTTAATTAACTCCAACAGCTTAGAATGTATCTTTACTACCACTCCCATTGTGGTAAGCCAATCTTTCCTCAGCAAAAAGCCAGAAGGACTGAAAACACAGGATTCAACAATAGGGGGTATCAAATATAAGCAAATCTATACTTATGTAATTGACTGGTTTTCAAAAACCCACCATTTTAAAACCAGATTGTTGCTCATCAATCACCATTTTGAATCCATTAATGAAGAAAAAGATTTCTGAATAACTGACTGGTTTCTAATTGTGGGTTTGGTATATTTGATACCCCCTAATCACAAGGGGTTCACAAGCTATGGTCAAGACCCATCAATCACACAAGTTTCACAGAACATCCCCAACCACAACTTCAACACATGAAACACCACCCCCCTTCCAATGAATATTTTCACTTGTAAATGTTTCTCTCTCCCATGGAATATTCCACAACATATATATTACATGTTTCAACCCCTTGACAACAACTCAGCCATTGTATATAGCTTTTTCACTTGTTCCATCCTTCCATTTATTTCCATCACCCACAAGTCAGCCATGCTCATTTCTTTTTCATGTTTCATCTATATGTTTCATCCCTCACACAACCACATTTTGGCCACTCCCCCAATTGTCCATATTTCCTATATAAGAGGCTTGTTTCCCCCTGCTCATTGGTTCCCCATCAGATTGTCTACACACATCACTTGTTAGTACTCATCCCTGGTCACACATTATAAAGCATATGGCACATATTATAGCCCCAGCAACCTGGAGAAATTATTAGTATCATATATATCCCAGCCCCCAGTCTGATTACAACCTGGAAGATAAACATAGTCATCAATATATAATTACCCTTTACCAACTATACCTAAACATCCTCATCAGCCACACCTTATTCTTACCCTTATATTCTTGTTACCTTACTCTCCCAGACAACCAAGAGGCAGCCCTTCAAGCACCTATTCCCTCTCAAGCTCTATTCTCCCTAACAAGAGTAGTTCCACAAGTGGTGTCTCAACAGTGGCCTGAAGATCTTTAGTTATTAGTCTTCAGTGAGTCTAGTAAATAAAAGAAATTAGTCAAGAATTATTTCAAAACTTTATTAAAAGTAGAAACTCACATCATATACACAACAGACACAAATATCACCTACAACAAACTTCTTATCACCCACAACCATTAGTTCTTATGAACACATACTTATAAATTCTTATTGCATTAGAACACCCGCATATCTTGACAATCAAATTCAATCATGCCCTCCATTAGAAGGAGTAGATAATTACCTAACATGTTCAACAACTACTGCATCATCTATCCACTGGACCCTGGAATTTCTCACCAAGCCCAGACACCTATGAATACAAATCAGTCTCTCAGCCAAGGTTCAGCAAATTCAGAAGGAGAAAAATCAGTCAGCAAACTACTCATGGATCAATAAAAAGCCCCAATACCTAGGCCTGTGAAGATAGAACCAATGGACAAGGAATTCTTTTTTGATGGAAGTAACATACCTGTGGAGACCTTTATCAGAAGATATGAAGATGCTGGAGAGATTGATGGAGCAAGCGCCAAGGACCTGTTTGAACAAATACTATTCTTCATCAGAGGATCAAAGCTCAGGAATCAAGTGCAAGAAATAAAAAAAACGGCCAACTCTGACCGGGAAATTATCAAAAACCAGTTAGCCATCAAATTTAGAAGACATACCATGGATGATCTAGAAAACTTGCTCAGACCTTTTGTAGAATATGAAGTAACTTTCAGCACCCTTCAGGAGTTTGAAGCATTCAGGTCCCATTTTGAAGATATTGACTGCTACTTGGTTCAATCAGGATCAATATGCTACCCCTATTCCTTCTTTGACCAGTTCTTGTTGGAGGTGCTCAGCTCAGAGGTGCTTAGCTCAGAAGTCCAATCAGAAGTCCTCAGAAAACTCCTCAATGATGTCCAAGCTTACTGGATTGAAGATGAACCTCTTGTCATCCCGTCCTTCAAAATCATCCTTCATTACATATACACAGTATATATGTCAGAAAAAGTCCCCAGTAGACCAAAGGAAGCACCAAAGACCACAACAGCAGATCAACATCACCCCCAGGAAAGCAGTGCAGATGAACATTGCCCAAAACCCTATTCACCTGAGGAAATTAAAGGAAAAAAAATCATGTACCAGAGAATGCAGTGTCAATACCCAAGTCCATACTGTTATGATCCGTGACACCCACATGTCATGGCAGTAGTTTATAGTCTGAGCTAGACCGCGGCCAGTGTGTCCAGCATCTTGCAATCTATCTATCAAGATCAGAACCCAAGAAGGGACTTGTTCCCCGCGTCCGTCCCCCTCTCAAGAACAGACCTTAACATATTGCAAGATCTAAAACTTAAAGAGGCAAGGACCAAAGGACACTGAAGGATATCAGACACCAGAACCCAAACCATACAGCCAAGGATCTACATCGAGACCCAAAGCTTAACCTTGACCAACAATCACAACCTAGAACCTTATCCCCAGATCAACATCACTACCCCGCACTCACCCCACATCTTCTGGTCACGGAGCTACACAAGACCACGTGGATCAGCAACATCATAACAACGCAAAGGCACACAACCCAGACTAACCATGGACCCAGGAGAACTGCAGCGCCAGCTTTCCGAACTGATGGCAGTCATGAAGGACGAAAGCAAGCTCTGGCAAGAAGCTGAAGCGGAACACCTCGCAGCAGAGGAAGCGCGACGCGCAGCCAGCCAAGGCTAAATTGGAGGCGGAGAGGAAGCCCGACCACGCCCTGGAACCTTCTCACAAAGGCCCCAAGATTGCCGTCCCTGACAAGTTTGACGGCACCCGCGGGACAAAGGCGGAAGTGTACGCCAATCAGATTGGACTGTACGTGGTTTCCAACGGCCACCTGTTCCCCGACAACCGTAGCCGTATTGTCTTCTTGCTTTCATACCTCACGGGGCCTGCGAGCGCATGGGCGCAACCTTTCACACAACAAGTGTTTTCCGGCAAGGACGTGTCGTACAAAAAATTTTCCACGGCATTCCAGGCTATGTATTTCAATACGGAGAAGAAAAGTAGGGCCGAGAAGGCCTTGGGGGCCTTGAGACAGACAAAGACGGTTGCCCACTACACCCACACCTTCACTATCCACGCCCACGACTTGGGGTGGGAACAACGTACATTAGTCAGCCAGTTCACCCAGGGTCTCAAAAGGGATGTCCGGCTCGCCCTTGTCCTAGCCAGGACTGAATTTGACACCCTTGCAGCAGTATCCCAGCTCGGGCTGAAGATCGATAATGAGATCAACAGTGCGGATGCAGCCCCGACCGCAACGACCCCGTCAACCAACCCAAACACCATGGACCTCTCTGCGCTGAATGGATGCCTATCGGAGTTGGAGCGAAGCCGCATGCTAAGCATGGGCCTGTGCTTTTGCTGTGGGGAACAGGGGCACCTGGCAAGGGCCTGTCCGACGAAGGGAAGCCAGCCGGGGAAAGGGCAACAACGCGTCCGGATCGACGCACTCAAAGAGGACATCAAACGTCTCACGGAGGAGATTGCAAAGGCTACCACTGGGAACAGGGCAGAGGGGCCAAAAAATGGAGGAACTCAGGAGTGAGGGGTGTGCCCCTCCTGAGTACGCCACAGTTGTCAAGTTGTATTGGAGCAAGTAGCATTCCCAGACGCAATGAAACCGATCCTCGTTTGTTTGTGCCCTTGCAAATTAGAGCCTACAACTGTCCCAGCGCCACACCTAACCCCAAGGCCCCCACCTTCCTGATTGACTCGGGGGCGACCCATGACGTGTTGAGTGAGGACTACGCCCAAACCGCGGGTCTCATGAAGCACGCAATCCAAGCAAACCGCCAGATATCAGGTTTCAACGGCTCCAAGAGCCAATCCTGCTTTGAGATCAACCTACGCCTTGAAGAGTCCGACGCCCTGCCCCACCAATTCATCATCACAAAACTGAAAGATTTCTATGATGGCATACTTGGTATGCCATGGATGACGACACACGGCCACTCCATCGACTGGAAGAACCAACAATTCCAACCTGAACACAACCAACCAAGCATTGCAACCACCGCGGTGGTTTTGTCATCTCCGCCAACCTCCCCACCAGGCCCAATGGGGACCGCTAGGATAATTGGCAAGGGGGTGTGTGCCTTGCGCACAATAGCACCCCCGCAATGTAAGATTGAACCCCTACCTATGACCACAGCCCATGAGACAGGTAGCAAGCATACATCTCTTCTTGATTTGCCACAGCCCAGGACTCCCAAAGGAACGTTGGCCCCAGGACCCATTGCAACCGCTAAGGCGGTTTCGTCATCTCCGCCACACACCCCGTTAGGCCCAATGGAGACAGCTAGGATGATCAACAAGGGGGTGCGCGCCAAGAGCGCAATAACATCCCCGCAATGTGAGTTTGCTGCTACTACTACACCCAAGACACTAGAGACAAGTGGCAAGCTTGCTTTGCATTTGGATTTAATACCACACAGGACCACAGGAGCCAACGGGCATATGGGACGTATTGCCACTGAGGGAACAGTGTCGTCAACCCCGCAAGAACCCTCCACTACCGGCGCGGCGCCAAGGAGAAATGCTAGGGAAATTGACAAGGGGGTGTGGGCTGACGGCTCAGGTACACCCCCAAAATGTGAGTACAATAATGACCCTACCCAACCGCGTCGCAAAGCAGATGACAAGCTTGTACCTCCCATAGGACGCCGGCTACAGCCCCAAATTGCCGCGGCAAAGGCGTCCTGGTCAAAGTTGGCCCAGCTGGCAGCGGATTCCAAAGAGCAGACGGCCCCGAAGACACCGGAAGAACTAGTGCCGGCTAAATACCACCAATTCATCGATATGTTCCGGAAAAGCAACGCCCAGACATCACCACCACAACGGCAGTACAACTTCTGGGTTGAGCTGACCCCAGGGGCGACAACACAGGCGGGGCGGATTATCCCCCTGTCCCCTGCCGAGAACTCCGCCCTTGACAAGTTAGTCACAGAAGGCCTAACCAGTGGCACCATCCGACGGACCACATCACCTTGGGCGGCCCCAGTCTTATTCACGGGAAAAAAGACGGCAACCTCAGGCCTTGTTTTGACTACCGCAGGCTGAACGCCGTGACCGTCAAGAACAAATATCTGTTACCGCTGACCATGGACCTTGTGGACGGCCTATTGGATGCCGACACGTTCACCAAACTCAACCTGCAGAATGCTTATGGGAACCTTCGCGTCGCGGAGGGAGACAAGGACAAATTGGCTTTTATCTGTAAGGCAGGCCAATTCGCACCGCTGACAATGCCGTTTGGACCGACAGGGGCGCCAGGGTAATTCCAGTACTTCATGCAAGACATACTGATGGGCAGGATTGGAAAGGATGTTGCGGCATATCTTGACGATATCATGATCTACAAGGGGAAGGGACACAATCACCAAGCAGCAGTCACGGGGGTATTAGAAATACTCAGCAAGCATCAGTTATGGCTGAAACCCAAAAAATGTGAATTCCTTAGGCCGGAGGTCGAGTACCCCGGCCTACTGATCTCTTGCAACCAACTACGCATGGACCCTACAAAGGTCAGAGCGGTGTCAGAGTGGCCGGCCCCAAGGAACGTGACTGAACTCCAACGGTTCATAGGATTCTTGAATTTCTACCAACGCTTCATCAACCATTTCTCCGGCACGGCACGACCTCTCCATGACCTGACTAAAGCCAAAACTCCATTTGTGTGGGACGAACAATGCAAAGCCGCTTTCCGACAGTTGAAAACCGCCTTTACCACAGCCCCTGTCCTTAAGATTGCGGATCCATACCGCCCGTTTGTCTTAGAATGCAACTGCTCTGACTTCGCCATTGGAGCAGTGCTGTCACAGGTCTGCACAAAGGACGGGGAACTCCATCCAGTCGCATGCCTATCTCAATCGCTAGTCACAGCAGAGCGCAACTACGAGATCTTCGATAAAGAGCTACTTGCCATAGTAGCCTCCTTTAAAGAATGGAGGCAGTACCTGGGAGGAAACCCGCATTGTCTCACTGCCATAGTGTACACTGACCACAGAAACCTGGAGAGTTTCATGAAAACCAAAGAACTCACCCGCCGTCAAGCGCGTTGGGCCAAGACCCTGGGATGCTTTGATTTTGAAATCATCTTCCGCCCAGGACGCCAGTCCCTCAAACCAGATGCCCTATCACGCCGCCCCGACCTCATGCCTCCGAAAGGGGAGAAGCTGACTTTTGGCCAGTTGCTGAAGCCTGCCAACGTCACCGCGCGCACATTTGCAGAAATTTTGGAGCTAAACGCATGGTTCGTGGATGAATCCATTAAGATGGAGGACGCGGAGCGCTGGTTTGAAATCAACGTGTTAGGGGTGAAGGAGCTGAGTGACCCTATCTTGAACAATAACAAGATCGTCAAGCTGATCAGAGACCTGACACCAGAGGATAAGAGACTAGCACCGTTACTGGCGGAAACTGGAACACCGCTCCCGGATGGGTTATCATGCTCAGACGGCATTGTATACAGGAAAGGACGGATTGAAGTCCCGAACAACCCCGCATTACAACGTTCCATCATCCACAGCAGGCATGACAGTCGCCTGGCAGGTCACCCCAGAAGGGCCAAAACCATGGCGCTGGTAAGGAGATGCTTTACGTGGCCGTCACTGAAGCAACTGGTCAACCGCTATGTCAACAGATGTGACTCATGTCTCCGGGTGAAAGCATCCACCCAGAAACCACTAGGAAGCCTCGAACACCTTCTGATACCGGCAGGACCATGGACGGACATCAGCTACGAGCTTGTCACTGACCTTCCTCAATCAAATGGCTGTGACAGCATATTGACAGTAGTTGACAGACTAACTAAAATGGCACATTTCCTTCTGTGCAGAAAAATGATGAACGCAGAGGGATTGGCAGACATGATGATCAAGAACGTGTGTAAATTACACGGTACACCAAAGACCATTGTCTTGGACAGGGGCAGCATATTTGTATCGCAAATCACTCAAGAACTCAACCACCAACTGGGAGTCAGGCTACTCCCGTCTACAGCGTACCACCTGCGCACGGATGGGCAATCAGAAATTGCAAACAAAGCAGTTGAGCAGTACTTACGACACTTTGTACAATATTGCCAGGACAACTGGGAGGAGTTATTGCCAACGGCCAAATTCTCCTACAACAATAATACCCACTCTGCTACTGGAGTGTCTCCGTTTGAAGCTAACTATGGTTTCAATCCCAACTTTGGGGGCATCCCATCCAGTGAGCAGTGCATCCCAACCGTCAAGGTCAGACTATCCCGACTCAACGAGGTACAAGGCAAAATCAAGGAATGCCTGGCTGCCGCGCAAGAATTGATGAAAACAAGTTTGACCGGAAAGTCAGGACCACGCCCAGATGGGAGGTAGGGGACGAAGTATGGCTGAACAGTCGTCAAATAGCAACCACGCGGCCGAGCCCCAACCTGAAGCACCGGTGGCTAGGACCGTTCCCTATCATTGGGAAAGTCTCAAACTCAACTTACAGACTGACATTACCTGATTCTATGCAGAAAGTACATCCGGTATTTCACGTCTCAGTACTTTGCAAACATACACCAGACTCCATTGAGGG
This sequence comes from Puccinia coronata f. sp. avenae, assembly GCA_002873125.1. Lineage (NCBI taxonomy): Eukaryota > Fungi > Basidiomycota > Pucciniomycetes > Pucciniales > Pucciniaceae > Puccinia > Puccinia coronata. The sequence continues at coordinate 157,027 of PGCI01000112.1, read as the reverse complement.
ACAATACCACCCGCCGCCAGATCCAATAGAAGTTGAAGGGCAAGAAGAATGGGAGGTGGACAACATACTCGACTGCAGAAGAAAAGGGAGAGGGGTCAAATACCTCGTAAGTTGGAAGGGATTTGGAAAGGAGAACGATATGTGGGAACCGGCGAGAAATCTGAACAACTGCAAGGAACTAGTTGCCAAATTCAACAAACGACACCCGGAAGCAGTGTCAAGACACAAGAGGTCACGGAGAAGAAAGTGATGGGCAAGCTTTTTCCCCAAGGGGTTTTTCAATGCTGCCCAGGGACAGGATGCAAAGCCGTAAAAGAGGAGGACCACAGAAAAATTTTTGTTTCAGGAGAACCAGGGGGCTTGGGCATTAAGGGAGGGATAATGTTATGATCAGTGACACCCACAGGTCATGGCGGTAGTTTATAGTCTGAGCTAGATGGCCGCCAGCGTGTCCAGCATCTTGCAATCTATCTATCAAGATCAGAACCCAAGAAGGGACTTGTTCCCCGTGTCTGTCCCCCTCTCAAGAGCAGACCTTAACACATACCAGGAATCCCTGAAGAAAATAGCCCACCAGGATCCATGGATCAGAGTCAAGAATCTACTCAAGGACATATGATCACACAACTAGAAGACACATCCCCAGAAAACTCACCCGTGATTTCCACTGTGGAAAACCCAAAATCAGAACAGTGCAACTATAAATCAACCTACCCCCTGGAAGAATTAGTGGAAGAAGATATATGGTGCAAATCAGCTTTGGATTCAACAGAAGAAATTCAGTTCTTGGGCAATAATTTACCTACTCTCTCACCTGAAGGAATGCAACACGTCAGAGGAACCCATCCTTGAAGAACCCCAAATTCCAGATAAATCATCTATTATAGCCATGAGCAGAAATCAACTTCCAGAAAAGGACCATCATAAGTGGACAAGTTTTGAGGAAGCAAAAGAAATAAGAGGGCAAGTATCAGCCTCAAGTCCAACAGAAATAGAGTATCCCCATGACATCATAGATCCAACAACAAACTCACATGAAGAAATGAAACATAAAGAACAGGAACCCAACCTTGAAGAAACCCAAATTAAAGAGGAATCATCTCCTATAGCCATGGATAGAAATAAACCTCCAGACAAGACCCCTCACAATTGGCCAAATTCTGAGAAAGCAGAGAAAATAGAGGGGCACATATCAGCCTTTGATCCAACAGGAATGGTTCATTCCCAAATCACAAGTCCATCAATAATTCTTCAGGAAAGAATTAGATACCCATCTTGCTTCAAAAATCCAAAAACCAGCATCATATCACACTGGTATTACCTTGAGGAAGAACCTGCAGAAGTAAAAAAAAAATGAAGGCAAACAGAAAGAAATAAGACCATGGAATTCTAGAAAATGATAATCTAAATGATAATATTCCTACCTCCAAACAACTCATTGACCCCAGAATCCTTGTACCAATCCATCAGCACTTTGAAGGGAAGTTCAAATCAAAAAAGAGAGCAAGAATCAAGGAATGGGAACCAATGAATGCCTATAGCTGTTTTTTCTAGCCCTTCAATGTCTGTTGACATCAACACCTCAAAATAGATACCTTTCTCCTGATCAGATAACTCACCAAAACTACTCAAAAACACTTAAAAACATTAAAAGAAAAAGCAAAAAGGAGGTGGCAGCACAAGATAGCTTGTGATAACGACTTTGGGTGATTAATTGGGGTGCTAGGAGGCTTGCTTTTTGGTCCCAGAAGCTCATTTGGCCCTACTGACAACTCCAAAAGCAGTAATGGCGGAGGCAAGAGCCTCTTTGATAGGCATGAAAGGATGTATAATGGTCTCAGCATCTGCTGAGACCAATACAACAATGCAAGGAGAAGGATTAAAACTGAAGAGTTGCTGTTGCAAAGCAAACAGAAACAGCATGAATGAGGAAGGTAGTGCAAAATAACGGCCTTGGGCAAGTGATCTTTGAGGTTTAAAGGATTCAGAGTTAGCTCTATGGGAAGCTTGCGGCCTTGAAGGAGACAGAAAAAAATAGCAAAACAGGTCTACTTTGGATTCCAGACCAATATTGGTAGGTAGTACATCCAACTCTGCAGAGACTATAGTGGCTTTCTTAGCGACTTGCTCAAGGTCTCTAGCGCTTTTAAAAAGCACAATTGCAGCAGGGAACAGATTGGTAGCAATCTGAGACAAGCAATAGTCTCTGCGTCCGCTGACATATGGGAATTAGAAACAAGAACAGAGGCTCAGATTGTTATACGTGCAGAGAATGCAACCAACTATTGCGTGATACAATTCAAGCCGTCAAACTATTTGAAAAATGAAAGTAGCTAACAAGAAGATAAGAAAAATAGAGTTCAGATGATTCCTGCCAACCACTAGACTGCTTTTGCTTATATACCCGCAGTGATGAAGCCTACATAGATCTCACCTGGCTGGCCTACCAAACCAGCGGAAACCCTTGAAGCACCAGTTTTGATGTGTTTTGACTCCTCAATACCAACAACAAGCCGGAGTGAGGAAAATACAGTGATGAGATGGCCCAGAACAATCAATTCAGACTCTCGCAACAAAACCCCTTTTAGAATTAGGAGACACAATAATGACTCTTTGGGAGGGCTGATGATAAGATACCAACACACAGATGACACTGATATCAAACAACTTCACAAAAGCAGCTGTTACTTAATATAACCATGACAATTATGGCCAACCTACTAAAACTGATGACAACCCTGGCAACATGTAACAGCCACTTTAAAGCGTATTGCAGCCCAAATAAATATCCAAATAAATCAAATTTCCGCATGTGGTAAGCCAATCTTTCCTCAGCAAAAAGCTAGGAAGTCCCAAAACACAAGGTTCAGCAATCACGGAAGGATCACAAACTATTGCCAAGCCTCAAGATTCACAGTGGTTTCACAAGACATCCACTAGCAATCCTCAACCACATTCCCCAAATGAAAAACAATCCTCTTGTCTTTGAATATTTTTACTTTTATATAGTCCTCTCCCCCATGGAATATTCCACAACTCATATTTTTCATGTTTCAACCCCTTAACCACAATTCAGCCATTGTATATAGCTTTTCACTTGTTCCATCTTTCCATTTATTTCCATCACCCACAAGTCAGCTATGCTCATTTCTTTTTCACCTTTCATCTATATGTTTCATCCCTGACACAACCACATTTTGGCCACTCCCCCATCTGTCCATATTTCCTATATAAGAGGCTTGTTTTTCCTGCTCATTTGTTCCCCATCAGAAAATCACTGGTCACACATTATAGAGCAATAGCACATATCATAGCCCCAGTAACCTGGAGAAATTATTAGTATCATACATATCCCAGCCCCCAGTCTAATTACAGCCTGGAAGATAAACATAAGTTGTCAATTATACAATTACCCTTTACCAACTAAATCTAAAACATCCTCATCAACTACACCTTATTCTTCAAGAGTCCATACTCTTATATTCTTGTCACTTTACTCTCCCAGACAACCAATAGGCAGCCCTTCAAGCACCTATTCCCTCTCAAGCTCTTTTCTCCATACAAAGAGTATTTCCACAAGTGGTGTCCCAACAATGGCCTGAAGATCTTGAGTTATTAGTCTTTAGTTATTCTAGTAAAAAAAAAGTAGCCAACAATCTAATTAAAACACTATCAACAGTAGAAACTTACATCAGATACAAAATAACCCCATATATCACCTACAACCAACTCTTCCAAAACATAATCATTAGTCCCCATGAACACATATTCATAACTTTTAACCCAACATTATAACAATGCCAAACTCTTCTTCAAGAAACTCTTTCAAAATCAACATGGCAGACTTACATATTCCCTCCTTCAACAACACTAAATATAGAAACAAAGACTCCAAGTCAGACACCAGCTCTGGACTCCCTTCCATGGATAATCTGGGCAAAAACTCACCTGCCAAATCAGACTCCTCCCGCATATCAGAAAATGATAAAAGCCATTCCACCCATTTCTGTGACAAGGAACCTGAAATCCCTTCCTACCAAGGAGGAAAGATCAAGACTGTGAAGATCAAACCCATGGATAAAACTCTCTTCTTTGATGGTAGAAACATGGCCATCAAGACCTTTATTTGAAAATAAAAGGACGCGGCAGACACAGACGGGGCCAGCAAAAGGGATTTGGCCAAAAAAATTGTGCCCTTTATTATTGGAGCAGACCTTAAGGAAGAAGTTGAAGAAATGTCAGGCTATGAAGACGGGAACTGGGAGTTACTGAAGAGGCAATTACTCAACAGATTTGGAAGCTGTCTGAAACTGGTTAAATATACCCAAGAAGACCTCAAGAACCTCATCAAGACCTACTGGGACAAAGGAGGAATCAGTACTTTGGAAGAATTCAAGATGTTCAGATCCAAGTTTGAAAATATTACTCACTATTTGAAAAGGCTGGGCTACGTAACCAACCTAGAAGACTTTAGAGAAAATATACTAGAGGCCCTCAGCTCTGAACTAGAGTTCAATGTAACCCGGGAACTCACTAGGGACAAAAAAATGCTGGTTTCCAAAGATGGTGGAGACATCCTTCCAGATACTTCAACCCTCTTTACCTACATCCACAGAGAAGTTCAGACGGCTTTGGTAATGGAAAGAAGGAATAAATTCAAGAAATTTTCCAGTAACAAGACCCAACCTGTTCAAAGGACCATCCAAATCCCAACTCAGTCAGCTCCTGTCAAGGACAAAGAAGGAGAACAACTCACCAAAAGCCTGTCCAGTTGGAATGACCAAAAACAACCCACCACTTTCTACCAATCCAGTAATGTTCCATACCAACCCGCTCATAACATTAAACCCCCAGAGCAACAATTCTGTCAATACTGCTATATGAGAGGCCACCCTACCGGAAGATGCAACCTGGCCAACTTTGATGAGATACAAGGATTAGTCAAAAATGAAGGAAGAGACTTCAAACTACCAGATGGAAGTACCATACCTTGGGAAAGAAACAGACCTTACAAAATGGCTGTGGAACAATTCCATGCAAGACCAGTCAACAAGGCATCATCCAATTACCCCCAGGAACTCAGATTCAACAACCAGAAGAAAGGGTCCCAGAAGTTCAAACCTCTTTTGGAATTCTTGAAGAAATGGAAACAACCTGCAACCTTGAATGTGACAGCCATGAAGAATATGTCTCAGAAATATTACCCACACATTCAGCCATTACCCCCACTTTTACCCTTGCAGATAATATCCAACCAGAATCCATGTCAGGCTACGTTATGCCAAGGACTTAACCTTCTAGCTACACGTCCAGCAAAAAGTATAAATAAAGTTGTAAAAATATATAAATAGTATTTTTTATGGGTTTGAGATTTTTTGGAGTCCTTTTGGGACGTAGAAATAATAATAAAAATGAGGATTTTGCGGAATATGTAATATTCCAGAGGGGCCTGCAAGCAGGGGTGCTTTGGGGTACCCTCTAATAATCAGGACCTGTAAACAGGGTGGTTTTGACTTGTGACCTGATCTTCTGGGGCCTGCAAGCAGGGGTGTTTATTGTGCACAGGATATATGGTGGGGAGGAAATGGTAACAAAAAAGGTACTCACTATTTCTTGTTACAGAAATCCTCCAAGGTTGGTGACAGGGTAACAGAAGTGGATGGTGATGATGGTGAGTGTTCTGTTGACGCTGGAAGAGGGCTAAATAATATACTGAAGTTTCACAAGGTTGGACACAAGGCTATAAGCTAGTGGACAATGCTGAGTGATAATGTTCAGTGGTAATGATAAAGCTGGGGAATCCTCAAAAAGGGGGAACTCAGGGGTCTTTAAATATTCTTAAGAGACCCTTGTGGACAAAATCTGAGAGCTTGAATATAGCAGGGAGCAGATCTTCAATCAAAAAATCCATTGAGTGGATCATTTGGTAGATCTTCCCTGGGCCAGATCTGTAGGAGATCCGTGTGAGTTAGTGGATCTTAATTGATGATCATCTTTGTATGGCCCTTTTGCAAAGCTAGTAGATCATATGATGTCATTAGTATTTTTGTCTCTGGGGCCTGTTACATGTGTGAAGTGTCTTGTACATGTGTGACAGGTCTTTGTAGTTATTTCTATTGTGTTTGTTAAGTATTTTTGTTATATTGTATAAGTCCTATAAGGAGTTATAATTGAGGGGTCACTTTGGCAAGTGACCCTAGGTTAATTTTTGTGTAGAATCAATTTCTGAACTCATTTTTACAATATTGTTATTGGTTTATTAGTTATTAATCATTTTGTTATATTTTTGTTACTATGTTATGATTGTCTCTGCATAGTAGCAAGCTGACATTCCCTACCCCTAAAATGAGTCTTCCAGACTCAGAATAAAAGATACTAATTCCTTTTGCTAGCTCTATAGGTTCTTAGGTGAATAGCTCCATCAGGGATGTTATTTTTGGGTAGCCATTCACCTTTTTCTGCTGATTGATTTTTCCATCTAACCAGGTATAGTCTAGTATCTTTTCCATTAATCCTTTCTTTCTTTTCTTTTAGTATTTTATGTACTTTGAATTTTTCTTTCTCAGGTGTCTCTATTAGTGGCAATGGTTGTCTTGTCACTGCTTCTCCTGGCCTATGTTCATAAGGTTTGACTAAGCTGACAGGGAATACTGGGTGTTTTCTGGACAGTTCGTCACTTAGGATCACTTCTACTGCATTCTTCCTATGAAGTTTAACAATAGTAAAAGGTCCAACAAAAGAAGGCTTAAGCTTCTTATTTCCTCCAAGGTTGTTGAAGTTGAAAGTGGATAATAGAACTTTGTCACCTATTTTGAACTCAGGTTCTCTATGTCCTCTATCCCATCTCTGTTTGTTATACTCAACTGCTTCCTGTACACATCTGTTGGCATGAGCATGTGTTATGTCAAGCATACTTTTGAAGTCCAAAGCAGTAGGGTGGACATTGGGTAGTTTGTTGTTAATGTTATCCTTAGGGAGTCTAGGGATCCAGCCTCTTTCAAGAATTTCTTTGGTGGTGGAATTTTTACTACTGTTATATGCTACTTCTAGGGCTGGAAGTAAGCTGACCCAATCATGAGTATAACCGTCTTTATTCTTGAATTCTAATCCAAAAGAGCAGAATATCCTGATCATTTCTTTAAGGGTTTGGATCATCCTTTCTGCTAAGCCATCTGTCTGAGGATAATAAGCTGTTGAGAAGGTTAGCTTTGTGCCTAGCATGTCATGAAGATTCCTCCAGAATTCAGAGGTGAATTTGGGGTCACGGTCACTGATGATTATTTTGGGTATTCCTACTTCAGCCATGATTCTGTTCCAGAATAGAATGGCTACTTCCATGGCTGTATCATCTTTGTGGTTGGGGATGAATCTTGCTCTTTTAAAGAATCTGTCTACTACAACTAGAACTGAGTTGTATGAATAGGATCCTCCTGGTGGTAGGCCAGTGACAAAGTCCATGCTGATAATTTCACATCTTGTGGAGGGTTTTTGGATGGCTTGGAGCAGTCCATATCTTTTGCCTGTTTGTTTGTTAGATTTCTGGCAGGTATCACAGGTGGAGATATACTGATGGACTTGGTTCTTCCATCCAACCCAACATGCTGTCTGTTTGACTCTCTCTATTGTTCGCTCTGCTGACAGATGTCCAGCTGGAACGATGTCATGACACTCATGTAACACATTCTTAATCTGGGTTTCATCCGTAAGTACAAGGATGCTATAATGTCTGTTCCTAAAATACAGTAGTCCATTGAGGAGGGTAAATTGTCCATCCCTATAGTGTTTGGAAAGTGTATCTGGTAGACGAGCTATTGGCTCAGGGGAGCTGTTATCATTGCTCAGGATATTAATAAGTTTAAGCATTTCACAGTCAGCATTGTAGCTTTGTCTAACCATTTCATAGAAAGCTTCATCTAAGTCACATACATGTATACCTAATATGGGAAAGATATCATCATCTTCTAGGTCATATGCAGGGTTTTCTGGTGTGTTGGGGAGAGCCCATCTGCTTAAGCCATCTGCATCCTTATGTTTGGCTCCCTCTTTATGGATGATGGTCATTTGTCCTCTATACTGTTGGATAGCTATCTGCCATCTGAGCATGTGTCTGTTGGAACTTTTCATGTTGACTGGAGTTTTGACTGCTGTGCAATCTGTGATAACCACAAAGGTAGAACCCTCTAAGTAGTAGTGCAATTTTTCTAGCGCCCATACTAAGGCTAGGCATTCCATTTGGCTTGCACCATATCTTTGTTCAGATTTCTTGATTTGTCTGGATATAAATACTATAGGTTTCTCAGTTTTTATATCATCTATAAGAATTTCTTGATGTAAGGCAGCTCCTAAACCATCTAGACAAGCATCTATGTAAAGGATAAAGGGCAAGTTGTAGTCCGGTTGGGCTAGGACTGGGGCTGTGGTGAGTAACTTTTTGAGTTCCTCAAAATTCATCACTCTGTCATATGTCATTTCAAACAGGGTGTCATTATTACAGAGTTCATATAAATTCTTACTAAAATTAGCAAACTTAGGAATATGAGATCTATAATAACTGCAGAATCCTAAGAAAGACATAATTTCTTTCCTATTCTGTGGCATATCTTTATTCAAAACTTCTGCTACCTTGTTTTGGTCAACTGCTAAATTCAAACCTGAGACTATGTGGCCCAATGCTTTAAGTTCTCCATAGCCAAAGTTACACTTCTTCATAGACATTTTTAATCCTGCCTTGGCAGCTTGGTCAAGGACTAAAGCTATCTTCTCTTTATGGGTCTCCCATTCATCTGAATAGATAATTATGTCATCTATGTATATCATCATCCAATTCTGTCTTATGTATGAGCCAAAGATTGAGTCCATCATTCTTTGGAAATGAGAAGGGGCATTTTTGATCCCAAAAGGCATTCTGAGATACACCATGGGGCGTTGAGGGCAGCCTCAGGACGCATCTGAGGCTGTCTTTGCGCTGTCCCGCATTTGCAGGGCCAAAAGCGTCGGAAAGCTGTCAAGCGTACTCGCGGCAATCTGGCTCAGTGTCCGCAACGTAGCTTGCGGACAGCTTGAGGCTCATCTTGGCCTCTGTCCAGAAGGCTCTTTCAGGACAGAAGCATCATGAAGACGCTTCACCAGAGGACAGCTGGAGGACCAGACCTCTGTGGAAAGGGTCCGCCAGGCGCCTAGAGGACAGAAATAAGCTGTCTGTCTGGCGCCTGCCAGACAGAAAAAAGATGTCCTAGCAAGCGTTGCAAAGACACTTTTGAAGGCCACTGATCAATTTTTTTTTCTATTTTTTTATTAATTTTTAATTCATTTATATATTTTACTAAATACTACATTTCATGACAATGTTATTACTTAATACCTGATAGGGTTAATGATGAATAAAACTAGTTACTTGCAATGATACTGTATCTCATTAGCAAAGTAAAACTATGATTTGTTGATCAGGAGGCCGAGGTTGACTGATTTGGGTTGATTAGAGCTTGGACCTCAGCCTCTGTCGGCATTGTAATGGCGTGCTGGTCGATTTGGAGGAAAGAATCACCTTGCCCAAACAAGGCATGGTCTTTTTGAAGCACAGCCTTTGTATGCCTGGGAAGAAGAAAAAGATAAGTCGGTGTCACAAAAAAAAAAAAGGAAGAAGAAAAAAACTCACGCAGCTTGGTAATCTGCTCCAAGAGACTTCAACTGTTGAAGTTGTTTGTCAATCACGTCCCATTGGGATTTTTTTTTTCCTGATGATGTACCAATTGGTGAATTGTCTGGATTCGTATGTGGGCAAGTCGGCCTTGGAGAAGGTGTGAGATCTTCTCTTCAACATCTTTATCCTTCATTGTGGCTTCTGTGGAAGTCAATTGTTGGTAGATGAGAACTGAAAGCTCTGCAATCGGCGGGACTGATCCAGTGTCCATGCAATTGCCATGATCTTCAAGGACGTTGTATAGGATTGCGTCGCAAATATTCCCTCGGGGATGCTTGGTGATGTCGCGCACAACGCCAAGGACCATTGATTGGGCCACTGGATTGTGCTTCAAAAAGCCCAGTGGAAGGTGATCCCTCTTGAAGTCATCAGAGAGCCCCTCCACACCGTTCTAAGAGAGGAAACAGGGTTAATAGCTGAGAGGGAGATGTCAAAGAGAAGAAGAATAATGAAACAACTTACCATGGTGAGATATAAAAGTGAACGATCTCCCATTCCCAATTTGTAGCGGCCACGGACATAGCAGTCAACATTGGGTTGGAGAAAGGCCTGTTTAGCTATCTCGTGGATGCGATCCTGTAAGATTGAGATAGATTAGTATCAGTTAAACAGGATAAAAGATAAGCCACTACGAGAAGGCCTAGTGACTGGCCTTTGTGCTGGTAGTGAAGATAAATTGTTTAGCAGCAGTTTTGACCACGGCAGCAGTTGATGGTCCAGCAGGATCAGCAAGTCTTCTGGATGCCGGGGTGGCATTTCGCAACGCTCAATCCTGTACAATTGCCAAAGCCCCAAAAACTAAGACGCTGAGAGCACCAGTAGGCATCTTCAGCAAGAGATGAGTCAGCTTAATCATAAATATTGATTTGAGTGAAAGGAATTACCTTCAGGATCTCCAATGCCTTGCGGCGGTGATAGTTGTCCAGGCAAAAGATTTCTTGGAGTCTCTGCATGTCGTCTGTAGATGGGGCAGGGATTCCTGATGAATCTTGTGCATCAGGTTCATGAGCGCTTCTTTTGTCTTGACGAGCTGGACAAAACGGTTGCGATCCATTGTGTCAATTGTTGGGTCAATTAAAGGGGCTGGAAGATCGGTAGAAGCCCCATCAATGGAGCTGCCCATCTGCCAGCTGTGTTCATCATTGCTTGGATGCTCCAAAGCAGCTTGGTCATCTTTCTCAAGGTCTTCCTATATTGGTTGGGCGTCTTTGTGTGGCTCATAAGCAGGGGAAGGGTGAGAGCTGCCCTTGGGTAACAAAGACTTTTTCTCTTGATAAAGAGAAAAAACAATTGAAAGTGAGTTGCAAGATTATAGATAAAAAAAGATGAAAAAGGAAAAACTTAACTGTTGTTTGTATTTTCAGTGTTTGACGGCCCGGGTTGCTTTGCAGAACGTTTTGGGACAGTCTTTTTGGCTGTGAATGTTACGATTCAAAGTAAGCATTCCCCACACTGATGAATGCGGAGTGAGAAGGAAATACTTAACCGGCAGGCGGAGGTGACTTGATTGGAGTTGTCTAAGCGTGAGTTTTCTTGCCAGGAAGCTTAAGCTTGGGGTTTCAGAATGGTGCCATTGTGCTTCTGAGAATGGAGAGCAAATCAATAAGATTGATTGGAGAAAATTGATGGTCAACAGGGTCAGGGGGACTTAAAAACCCACTCTTAGATGGTGGGGGCTTGAGAGGGAGTTGAAAAGGTTGATCGGAGAAACCTCACGGTCAACAGGGGTGAGGGGAATTGAAAATCCAGTCTGAGATGTGAAAAAAATGATTTCACCAAAGATAAAACCTACTTTTTTACAAAAAAAAAAAACCCCGACCAACCGACCTTTTACCAACACCAAACAGCAACGACTTCAAGAAACAAAAATAAAAAAAAGTCACGCAAATCAAATAAAAAAACAGGCGTGCAACACAAGAGAAATGGATCAGCTGCAGTGTTTGTGAAATTCATTACTTTTCTTTTGAAATAAAAAAATAAAAAATAAAAATTTCAAGTTTACCTTTTGAACAGTTTTTTCCAAGCGAACTGAGAATAGAAGAAAGATCTATAGATGTGTCTTGTGCGCCGGGAGAGAGACTTACCGCTGGAAAAGACACGCGAATGGAACTTACCACCAAGAGAATGTCCGTATTTGCGAGGAGCAGATGGCCAGGTCAAATGAACAGATTGAACAAGAAAAAGAAGTGGATACAACTTCAGAATCAGAAGAGCCAGATTATGGGATTGAGGAGGATAAATTAAGTGATGAAGAAGATGAAAGGACTTACAACTTTCAGGATGATATTGACCGGGTGGATTTGCCTGGAACCTTCAATGTGATTGAGCCAAACCGCGTGCACCCGGACGATATTGATATGGATAACTTGATTGATGCTGAGCTGGAAGAAGAGCTTTGCCACAAGGAGGCCCGGATCTTTGAGCAAGCTGACCCACCTGGTTTTGAGCGGTCCAACCAATCGGAGCCCAACGAAGACGGAGAGGAAAATTTGAACTGGTACCCCTATAAAAACAAGATGGTATGTCATCAGTTTTTTAGTAAATCAATTTAATAAGTTAAAGAAAGAAGGAATAGAAAGAGAAAAGAAGAAAGACTTACTTGCGTTTCACCTCGGGGATAATCCAGGAGCTCGTTGGATCATTGCTGATCGGGCATACACATTCCCTGATCTTGCGCACGATATACGACAAGATCAGGGCTGTCATGTCAACATGTGACATCCAGCTCCCTGCCTTGTTGACTGTCTGCAGCGCACGGGAGCGCATGCGGAAATTGCTGAAGAGTCAACTTCAGGCAAGCACAAGTCCCTTTGGGAGACCTTGTTTCTCTCTTAGTGTCAAGACAATCATGTCACAGGTAAATTGGACTTGTTCACATTATTTTTTTTCTCTTTTCAAATGCAATTAAACAAAATGTGTTCAAAAAGTTTTCTTGAACATTGTTTTTGGCAAATTAATGACGGTTGCCACTTTTTTTTCTTTTTCCCTTTTTCTTTAAAGGACTTGGCCAACCCCTTAGTGAGCAAGCATATAGATTATTATCCAGAAATACCAACTGGTCCCCAATTTAAATTTTCTCAATCAAAGAAATGGCTCAAAGACTTGGCGCCTGAACACCATGCTCAAATGTGTTCCGTGGAGGGGGAACACTACTATATTTTTGAACCACTAGAACTTCTTTCCAAACAGATAGTCATTCCAATTTATTTTTTATTTTTGGGATTCTCAACTTTACTCTAAATGCATTCAACCCACTTTCAGAGAATATTCCATCAACAATCAAAGACGTCTCAAAATTAAAATCCCTGAAAATATTCAGTTTGATGACCCCACTCTTTTGATAATCAACACCAATCAGTTCCAAAAACCCTATTCTGACATATTGATACATGGAAAAAAACTTTCTGAAGAATGTTGCAATACACTTTATGGTATGTGAATCCTTTCCAATTTCCAAGTGGCAAATTACTGATCATTTTAATTACTACATTTTAAACTCTTTGCAGAATATAATGAAGAAAAACAAAAAAAGAAAACATTACCCAATCCCTGGCGCATCAAGGCTGATGGTAAAATTATTAGACATATCCCAATAACCTTATATTCTGATGATACTTCTGGTAATGTTTCCAAAAAGTGGAATTACTTCACTTTGTCTGGTCTTCCTCCCCATATTTCCAATCAAGAATTCAACTGCCATTTCCTATCCACCTCTAATAGAGCTTCAGTATTGGAAATTGCTGAACCAATAGTGGATGAAATGAAGTAAGTAACTCTCTTAAATCTTAGAATCATTTCCAATTTATATTTCCTTTGACTGTTTCAACCCCTCCTTTTTCAGTGAAATCACTTTAGAAGGATTCTCAGCGTTTGATTCCAGCATCATGGAAGAGGTCTTTGTCAATGGCATTGTCTTATGTTTCTTGGGAGACTCGCCCATGCACGCTGAAGTCACCAACACTCCAAATCCTGGATCTTCTTTGAATCCGTGTTGCATGTGCCATTTACAAATGGATTCAATATCAGACAGGAAGTCACTTGATTATGTTAGGAAGTTTTTAATGATTAACCCTGATGGATCTAAGGTATTCCTCCTCTTTTTTCATCAACTTAATTGTGTTTCAGTCTTCTTAAGGGCTGATCTAATTATGTTTCCTCTCTTTATATTCAGGTCACAGGAAATGAAAGGCGCTGGGAAGAAACCAAGGAGAGGACATTTGAATTACACAATTGCAAGGTTGGACAGAGCCATGCTGAACTTGTTCGCCAAGCCAAGCGTTATGGAATTGTGGATTCTTGAAATACCCAATTTTTGCTTGAATCCAAGAAAAATCCTGAACTTTTGAAAATAATGGAGAAATTCATTGAGGATGAGGAACCTGAAAGGCTTTTCAATCCTTTTCTGAAGTTGGAAGGTCAATTTTGCAATTTTTTGACTGGATTCCTATTTTACACATCATTTCTGACTATTATTTTGGGTTGAAACAGGTTTTGATGGTGTCAAGGACACTCCCGTTGAGCCTTTACACGTGGCTCTCCTTGGATTTGTAAAATATTTAGCCCGTGATATCCAAACAAAGCTCACTGACACCCAGAAGGAAGAATTTGCGGCATGTCTCAATTCCTTCAACACTCAACACTTGAACATTCCTCCAATCAACTCCACTGCCCTCATCAAACACATCAAAAGTCTTGTTGGGAAAGATTTCAAAATTATTCTCCAAGCGGCTCCCTTTGTTCTTTTCAAATTTCTTTCACCCAAACGCAAAGCAATCTGGACGGCCCTCTGTCAAATGGTTCCTTTTATCTTTATCACCAAAATCGAAAACATGGATCAATATCAGCTTTCCCTCAAGAGTCACATTGACAACTTCATCTATCACGCCATGAAAGCTACTGCACAATGGGAAAACAAACCCAAATTCCACCATCTTTGCTATCTTCCAGAATCAGCTGACCACCTGGGTTCACCAAGTCTCTTTTCAACTGAAAAATTTGAATCATTCAATGGTGTATTACGAAATGCTTCAGTCCATTCCAACAAGCAAAGTCCAGGAAGAGATATAGCATTCACATTTGATAATTATAATACCCTCAGATTCAACCTTTCTGGCAGTTTTTTCTACAACAACAAAGATCAAACCTATTCAACAGCCTCAGAAGATGTTCAGAATGTATTCAAAAAAAACAAAGTGATTCAAAAGGCTATGGGGTATGACTGGGAGGCATCCAATCCACTTCCACCTGAAAGATATCCATTTTCCAAATCAACTGATGTTATTGAAGAAGATGAACTCATAGTCTCTCAACAATTAATTGAACATTGCGCAACCCACAACATTTGACAAGTCAGTCAGCTTCAACTGGAAAAACATGTTATTATGAAGAAAGGATGTTTTGTTTCAGTCAGTCACTTCTTCCTCTCTCCTTTTTTTTTCTTCCTCTGTTTGAAATTTTCACATTGATCTGGTTGGATGTTTATTTTTTATGATAGTTCCAACGTCACAACTCACCTCTTCAGATTGGATCAGTTAGATCACTATGGGAACATTACTCAAGCTCAAGACCCAATTTTTATATTCATATCAATCACTTCAAACTGAAGGGAGTGAATGAGCTTTATTCAATGAAGGCGATTGAAAGGACAAAAAAAAGTCATTATGTTAATGTGAAAGTCAGTTTTTACATTTTATTTTATTTTCCTTCTTCTTTGAAAAATGAAGCTAATCTTTACTCTTGCTCCAGGATGTGGTGTCTTGCATCAATGTTCAGCACAATTGTGACAGAGGAAAATGCCCAGTTAAGAAGACCAGAGCCTCAGTCATTGAACGTCAAGAAACTAGCATCATGAAGTCTCGAGTTGAACATACTGATAACAAATATTTTGTGATCAACACTGCCTCCTTCTATTCTCCCTTTGAACATCACCAAATTTCTGGCACCCCATTACCACACATTGAAGCACAGGATTTGGCTGAATGTGCTGTAGAAGGTTTCAGAAACTGGGATAACAATAACTTTGATATTCCTCAACCTGCAGTCTCAACTCATGAAGCTGTTTGATGTTATACTTACAATTAGATCTGAAAGCTTATTCATTCTTTCATTCTGACTAAAATATATGGTAATTTGATCTGAATGTGTTGAGCTAAACCATTGTACACCATGAAAAAACAATTGTCACTTGATATCAAGTGACATCCGGCCAACTCCAGCCAGCTATCCACAATCTATCCAGACCTTTTCTTTTCCTAAAACTATGTAGAATGAATTCTGCTCAGCTTCAATGAGAACTGATCTATTTCATGGGGATCCCTGAACTTTGGTACAATGGGAGCTGAGCAATGCCACAGTAAATGCCAAGCTCCTGGCCACCCTGAGCCCTGAACTGCACCAAAGTTGGCTATGAGCTGAACTGCTGAGCAGGCTGAGCTTTGCTGCAGTGAGCGCTGAGCTGACGCTCATTTTTTGCTGATTTTTTTCAAAATGAACATCAAGAAGACCAAAATTAAATTAAAAGTAGGAATGGAGCAGCTTTGAAGCTGTAACCAAAGTTGAGTAATGTCACCTGATATCAAGTGACAATTTTTTTTTCATGGTGGTAGAACTGCTTTTTCTGATAAGTAAACCATAAGCCAAGATTTTTGTGAGAATATAAAAAGAAAAAGAAACAAAGCGAGAGATTAAGAAACTATTTTAAACCTAATTCAATACAACGTGCATATTTATCTGCCCAACCATAAGCAATAGGGTCAGCAAATCTCCTCCAACCTCTGACACCTCTAGCATATGGAAGGGGGAAGAGTAAGGGATCTTTGAGTTTAACTACAACAAAATGGCAATCAATGACAAAAGCAAAGATCATTGGGGGATTATTGTTGCAAAGGTGGGCCAGCTACACTAACCGTAGCGGTAGCGTAGCATAGTGTAGCTAAAATAAGCTAACTTCCAGCGTAGCGTTAGCGCAATTCCAGTTACTTGCGCTAACGCTACGCGCAAAGGATGAAAGTTTTTGTTAGCTTTTAGCGTAGCGTTAGCGCAGTTCCATGTATCTGTACTAACGCTACGCGCACAGGGCACAAAAGAGTGCCTTTTACGCTTCGCTACAGCTCTTCTAGCGGCAAAAATGGCATCTTTTGCCGCTAAAAGCGCTGTAGCGTGGCGTAACGCAGTGTAGCGGCGGTAGCAACGCGCTAACGCTACCCAAAATTTGGTGCAGTGTTAGCGCCGCTGCAAATCAGCGTAGCGTGGCGGTGTTAGCTGCGCGCTAACGCTACACAAAAAATGTGAAATTCTGGTGCCGCTACGCTAACGCTCAATGGCTGTGTAGCGTAGTTTAGCGTAGCGGCCCAGCGTTGATTGTTGGGAGGGCAGAAGCAGGGGAAGAAGGTTTGAGACTGATGTTTGGAAAAAACAAATACTGGGGTTTTGAAGGCATTGGCCATGGCATAACCAGAATCTGGCATGGTCATCCAGTTGGGCTCTTCAACATCAGCATCCTTACTAGCAATTTTAGTTCTGATGAGGATTGAGTTGAATTCTTCTTGATTGAGTATGTTGTGTTGATGATAAAAGTCTTTGTTCTTCCTGAGTTCTTGAACAATTTCTTCTTGAATATCAAAAAATGCCGCTTTGCCTCTTCCTAAGCAGTGCCCAACAGCTTGAAATCCGCAGTTGCCATCTGAAGCTACATTGATGATATCTTCAAGATAGGGCTGGATGAAATTGGGAAGTTGATTGTGGTATATTTCAAGATAGTTTGGCTTCTGGATTGCAGGTTGAACTTGTTTGAGGGTTTCTTTTCTTACTGGGCGTGATATCTTCTTGTTTGATTGGCCTTCAATGATTGTTGGACCACGCTTCTTCTGAGTTCCTGGCCTCTTGAGTTGAACTGCAGCAGCTGTACCGTCAAGAATTTTTGAGATGTTGTTGAGATGTTGTGTTTGTTGTGCTGGGGTAAGGTTTCTGATTTGAATTTGGATCTGCTCTAGCTTGTTTTCAACATCTTCTTCAGGTGAAAAGGGGCGGAATTTCTTGAGAATGGAAATTTTTTAAAGAAGAAAGCAAAGAAAATCAGTTCAAATTCATTGACAGGAACGGTGCGGAGTTTTTGGAGAAATATGAGGATCAGAGGATTGGAAGGGATTTATGTTGGCTGGATGGTTGGGGTGTTTTTGTTTGATTGATTTTTTTTGGAAAAGATGATGTGCAGTGATGGCCAGCAATTAGCGGTGCGACCCCCCGTTTTCTGCATTTCCGCTGTATGTTTAGAATTCCAACCCCCCTTTTCGAAGGAGGCTGCCTGGATCTATGAATAAAGAGGCAATAATGATTTTCAGCATCTGAAAAGGCCTCTTTATTGTTTTATATAGAAATGAAAAAAATGGTGAGGAAACTCACCCAAAAAAAAAAAATTGCGCCGGCGCATTTTGAGGAGGCGATTAGCCGCGCAACCCCCCAAAATGTGCATCTCGCGTGGTCGTTTAGTATTCCGACCCCCCTTTTCAAACGAGACTGGTCAGATCTGAATCAAGGGCAAAAAAGGATTTAAGCATCCTTAAAAGCCCACTTGTAGGCTTAAAAATGAAAAAAAAATGGTGAGGAAACTCACCCAAAAAAAAAGAATTGCGCCGGTGCATTTTGAGGAGGCGATTAGCCGCGTGACCCCCCAAAATGTGCATCTTGTTTAGTATTCCAACCCCCCTTTTCAAAGGAGACTGGTCAGATCTGAATCAAGGGCAAAGAAGGATTTAAGCATCCTTAAAAGCCCACTTGTAGGCTTAGAAATGAAAAAAATGGTGAGGAAACTTACCCAAAAAAAAGAATTGCGCCGGTGCATTTTGAGGAGGCGATTAGTCGCACGACCCCCCAAAATGTGCATCTCGCGCGGTTGTTTAGTATTCCGACCCCCCTTTCCAGCGACACAACTCCCTTGTCAGAAGAAAAAAATCCAAGCATTGATATAGCCTCCTTGTTCTATCAAGAATGAAAAGAGAGGAAAAACTAAAATGAAAGGCTCACCTGAGCAGCAGAGTGATCATAAAAAGTGCATTTTGCAAGCCCAATTAGCCGCGCGACCCCCCCAAAGCTGCACTACGGGCCGTCTTTTAAATTTTCGACCCCCCATGTCGAGATGAATTTTTCTGCAGCATCAATCAAACACCCAAAATCAGTAAGTCAACCCCTTTTAACATGCATATTGACAAAAAATTAGAAATGCAACACACCTTTTGGTTTTTTTGAGTGATTTTTTTCTGACCCCAATCCAGATGATTTTTGTGATAGAAATGGGAATACATGAGGGGGGGGAAAAGGGGAAAAAGAAGAAAGAAAAGGAAAAAAAGGGGTGAAATAAAAAGGAGAAAAATCTTACTTTGTAATGCCACTGAATGTGAAATTCCTTTGGATCCACCTTAGCACCTTTTCCATCCAATTTGGCAAGACGGGGTTTGCAAGGAATGCCGGTCCTGGTGCTGTGACATCCGGTGCAAACACTGTGTTCAAGATCAGAGCGTTGATTGAAGTTGAGTTGAGCCTTCTTCAAAGCAAAGTGAGAAATTTTGCCAAAGCAGTTCTTGAAGATGGAGTTGATGTTGCGGAGGGTCTTGACTTCTTCTTGATCAAATTCAGCGCGGATTTCTTCTTGCTCAAGGAGGATTGAATCAGACAAGGAAGAGATCATAGAGGAATAATCACAGGGAACTTTGAGAAGAAGGGATTTAATGTAGGGGTGAGATAAATCTACTCGAGTGGCGGATTGGTGGTCAAAGTGAGTGATTTTTTTAGTCCAGGGATTGCAAAACTTAGTAACAAAAGAAATCCAAGTAGAGTCAATATGTTCAATCAAGGAGCGGGGGAAGTGTTTTTTGATCAAAGATTCATAAACAGAGGGAAATTGGGATGGGTCAGGTCTTTCAATTAAATCAGACCAATTTTTAATAAATTCATCCAGTTTGTTCTTGTCATTTAAGAGAGGAGAAGCTGTTGCAGTAATGTCTTTTTGAATGTGCCACTGGCTGAGAAGATGAGTGGAATTGGGAAAGGTTTTTTTGATAGAAGTGATGAGATGGGGATCTTTGTTGGTGATGAAGACAGGAGGGGGAGGAATTTTAAGTAATTTGAAAAGGGAGTTGAGAGTTTGGAGTGACCAGGAGTGATATGGGAGAGAATCTTCATGGATGAAGCAGAAGGCTATGGAAAAGGACTGATTATTACCATGTATGCCAGAAAAGTGGAGGAGGGGCATTTGATAAATATTTTTTTTGAAGGAGAAATCAATAGAAATGAAGGAATTATAGTGGGATAGAAATTCGAGTGAGGAAGAGTGATAAAAAAAGAGAGCTTTGAGATCACCATCCTTGGTAATGTTTGTTTGGGTGATGAAGTGGGAGTTGGCCATGGCCTTCTGAATTTCAAGGATTGGGGGAGCTTGTTGAAGAGTTTGATTTTTTTCTTTTTTTCTGAAGGAATAGATGAGAGAGGGAGTGATGGGTTGATCTGGGTAATAATCTTGAAGGAGTTTGGCAGTTCTACCAGGATCATAACTACATTCATCATTAAGCTCTTTTATTTCTTTTTCAAGTTCATTTTTTGTAAGGAGGAGCTTGTCTTGGGAAGTGTCAGGGATGGGTGCTGGGGGATGGTTATGGAAGGAGTTGCGACAGTAGAACTTCCATTGAGACGTTGAATCAACCCACAGCGTGAAAAGGGCAACCAATCAATTGTGAAGATTTTGGAATTCCACATGGATCATTCTTGCGCAGATTTTGAGAAGGAAGACCACCCCTAAGAAAGAAGAAAAAAAAAGAGAGAAAAAAAAGACCAAATAAGAAAATCAGGACTTAGAAAAAAAGATGAAGGATGGGAATTTTCAGGCAGAAGATAATGAAAAGGACTCATCTGGTAAATTTAAAATTTTTTGTCCCCTTTTTCGCATCAGTTCTTTAGAAAGAGAGAGCATAGCTGTGGTTGAGGGAAAATTGATGGACAGCTTCCATCATTTCTGCTTCAGTTTTGAAGGTGGTGTCTGGGTAGGCTGGAAGGTCATAAGAATTTTCTTCAGGGGGGTGTGGGTGGGGAACTTGGAAGCTGACAAACTCGTCATCACTTGATTCTACTACTATTTTTTTTTAGTTAATTTTTTATTTTTTTTATCTTCTTTTTCTATTTCTATGTTTTTTTTGGATTTTTCAGTGGTAGATTGTTTGTAGGGGGAAATTTCTATTTCATCACTAAAGTTGGAATGACTACAATTGAACTCACTCTCAGAATCACTATTTTTATCTTCATTTTTTTTCTTTTCTTGATTTTTTTAGGTGGATTTTGTTGCTGTTGGTTGTGGGTTTTAATAAGATGAAGAAGGGGGTCTATTTTTGCTTTTTGGGGGTATTGGGAGTGGGATTGTGGTGGATTGGAAATTGAGGAGTGTGAAGTGGAGCCTGGGGGGTTGCTGGTGTGTGGGTTTGCTTCGCTTGTTCAAATCGGGCAGTCGCGGTTGGTTTTTCTGCAATGTGCCTGCACCTCAGGCACATCAAAGTTCCAGCGACCCCCCTCTTGAAACCCGCATGCGGGCCTCACGCGGGGGAAGGACAGTGTGCGTCCTGAAGACACTTTCCCACAAAAGTGTCTTCAGGACGCTGTGTAAGCTGTCCTCGAGACACTTTGCTAAGCGAGGTGTCCCAAGGACAGCTTTGCAGAGCTTTCCTGAGGACACAATGGTCCCAAAGACGCTTCTGAAGCGTCTTCGGGAGCGCCTGAGGACAAATGTGTCCTCAGGACAGTCAAATGGTGTCCTCCAGACGCTTTCTCTTGGAAAGCGTCCAGAGGACGGGGGCGATTTCTAGAAAACCGCCCCGTGGTGTATTCATAAATGCCTAGATGACATATGATCCTCAAGTATTGTCTGCTATCAGGGTCTATAGGAATTTGATGAAAATCTTTGAGTACGTACATGGTAGTAATGTACTTGGCTTTAGACAAGTTGTGCAAGGAATGGTCAATCCTGGGGATAGGATAGTAGTCAGGCTTGGTGTAATTATTGAGAGCTCTATAATCTCCTACCATCCTGGACTTGTCATTATGCCAAGCTATCATAACAGGAGTGGTAATTTCCACTTGTTCATTGTGGCCCACTTTACGGATGACATTTAATTCTAAGAGTTCCTTGATGTGTGTTTCTAAGGCTTCTCTAGATTTGGGGCTAAAAGGATAAGGGAACCTTCTGAGTATGGGAGGGTAAGGACGTTGGACAGTCAGTTCAAGTTTCATATCATGTCCTTTGATATTACCTATGGGCTCATCTGTAGTACAGAAAGCTTCTTTATACTCACAGAATATTTGCAATATTTCTTGTTTTTGACTATCTGACAAGATATTACTAACTGCTGCTTGCTTGAAGTATTCTTTATCAAAGGCTTCTAGTTCTTTCTTTTTCTTTTTTGATGTGTATCCTTTGTCTTCTATAGCAGAGTTGATGTTACATATATGAAATTTTCTTTTCCAATATCCTCCAATGGTATAGAATCTTTCTTTTCTCTGGAAGATATCAATACCATACAAACAGAAGGTGTCATTACCTAGGATCAAGTAATTACATATAGCATCTTCAAAGACAACAAATTTAACTAAGAGTCTTATAGAGCCTTTAATATGTGGAAATACCAATGGCATGGGAATGATACCATTGGGCTTCATAGTGGTACTACAGCTGCTGAATTCAGCTTTGGGTACTGGAAGGAGGTGATGCTTCCAGTCTGGGTAATATTCCTCTAAGAAATTACTACTGGTGCAGGAGCAGAAGGCTCCTATGTCCAAGAGAACTTGAACTTCTTTCCCTTGGAACAGCACAAATGTGTAGCTAGTTCTACCTAGTGCATAATTCATTCCTTGAGCAGGTTTATTGGTCATAAGATTGGCGTCAGAAATATGGCCCACTTCCATAGTATAATCCCGACTTAGCGGTAGATTGGAATCTCCTTGGAGGGTATTTATTTCCAGTTCATTCCCCATATCTGCTTGGATGACCATAATAGGTTTAGATTGGATGACTACAAATTGGGATCCAGTATCTTCATCATCTTCTGACTTAGTACAAATGTTGTGAAAATTGTGGTCTTCTTCACTTTCAGCACTGATGTTATTAATATTTCTCCTGGGATGAGGGCAATCTGGTCTTTTATGCCCCTTTTCTCTACAGTTGTGGCATTCTGGAATGGGGGCTTTCTTAGGGAGTTCCTCTTTTTTATCCTTAGGTTTTTTGGCTTTCTCTCCTTCTTGAAGGTTAGTAGAAGTCTTATCTTTGAATCTCCTGTTCATACCTGTCATTTCCACTCCTTCTTCAATGGTAGCTACCAAGTTGGACAAGTCCGTATCTAGGTCCATTCTACATCTGACTGCATGTTCAAGATGTCCTCTACATTTATCCAGGATTTTCTCATTCATGTCTTCTTGGGTCATATTTTTATAGATACATTCAAGTCTTCTCTTTTGGACAAGGCACCAATCATGGGCATTATGTTTGGTGGGGTCAAATTGGTCTGTTTCAAAGGCTTTCCTAATCTTTTTACGCCAAATCCTAGTTCCAAATTGAGCGTGGATGAGTTTTTTCCATGTTGTCCAGTCTTGTAACCCAATAGCTGCTTGTTTGGTAATGAACCAGTCTAAGGCTACTCCTTCAAATAATCTGGGTAGTCTGACTAGGACTATTTCATCAGTAGTTTGGAAAGAAGTTACTATGTGATCAATGTAGTTAATAAATGTGATGTGATCATATTCTCCTGATCCTGAGAATTTTGGCCAATCTTTTACTGGGGGTAGTAATTTATTAATATCTCTGCTATCTGACTTAATATAAGGAGAGGGATTGTTTCTGGGGTTCTCATCTGATGAATTGGATAGAGAGTCCCCAGGAGGAGGTGGAGGGGGAGGGGCACCACCATCACCAGGATTATTTGCTGGTTTGGGGGAATGATGGTGATGTTCTGTTATTTCACTCAGCTGTGTGAAAGATAATTTTATGTCCCTCATGCCATTCTTCATCATGTTCATTTCAGAAGAAAACATTTGGAACAACTGTTGCATTTGATGGACAATAACAGAGTTTTGTTCTAGGATTAATTTGTTAATTTTATCAAATTCTGTTTGACTTTTGACTTGATTTTCAACAATAATATCTTGTTGTATTATGGCTGTCATTTGATCAATGTTGTTATTGATATTTTCTTCCATTTCTTGTAAATCATTGTTGAGTATTTTCTCAGAATTTTTTATTTTATTGTTGATGTTTGCTTCTAATTCTGTAATTTTGGATTGAAGATTACTTATTTTATTGTTATTAATAAGTCCTAAGTCATTAGTTTTGATCAAAGAACTATTGATCCTTTCATTTGTTGTGATGTTCACAAGTCCTAACTCATTAATTTTTTCTAATGAGTTCAATATTTTCTCATTTGTTTCCAGGACTGTTTTTGGCACTGATTGTTTCTGCGCATATGAGTAATTCATTGCATTCATTGTTTCTTTACTTTTTATGTCTATCCTATTTAATATGCTAGTTACATGACTTTTATTGTTATAATCTAAATTAGACAAATTTCAGTGGATGGAGGAAAGATGGTCAATCATGAGAGATGGGAGGGGATTGTCAGCTATCCTCGCTTGGTTGCTTTGTACAGACTGCGGACGGCCGAGGTGATGTCTGCCACTTCGGCCCAGGTGTCCAGGTTGTTGTATTTCATTTGTCGGTAGGCTGATGATTTCAGCTTGCCTTCTCTCTCTTGTTTCGCTTGAGGTGGGAATAAGGTTTGTTTCGCGTCCCATGGATTCCATCCTTTGACATATGACTCAATCTTGGGGTTTGGGATAAGCTTCTGTAAGCTTTTCTGATTTTCTTGAGCTCTGGTCAGTAACGTCTTCATATTGGACAAATTGTTGTCCTTCTGGTCTTGGAGGAATTGAGCGTGTATTGCCACGTGATCCTTGACCATCACTCAAATCTGGTTGGTCTTGTTGAGCAGGGTTATATTGTTGGTTGGCTTGTGGTGGGTGATTATCACCAATTTGTCTTCTTTGGACGTTGGGGGGGGGATTGGATAGCTCCCGACAAGATTGGGGATTGATCTGTTTCCATAGCTGACAATTGTTCTTTTGGTGGGTCCACTCTCTGGATCCAAGGAAGGGTCATTGCTTTGACTTGGGCTGCGAGATCGGTCGTTGAGCTGGCCGTTTCTTTTGCGCGGTCTTGTTGCAGGGGGGAGGAGTCCTGCGAGTTCGGGTCGTTGAGATCTGGTACTCATAGTTTTAGATCAGTTACTTGGTTATGATGAGTAAGAGAGAGAGAGAGAACGAGTGAAGCTTACTGTAATCTAGGAGGTCTTTGTTCGCTTCAATAGTTTCATCCTCAATGTGACTGTTGGTTGGCTGGGCGTTATCTTTGTTTGCGTAGTTGGGTACTAAGCAAGTAGGATTTGCAGCCGGGACAATAGTGGTGTTGTTATTGATTCCGGAGTTAGCAGTAGTGAGGAAGGGAATCGTTGCGGAAGGATTCACTGTAGGGAGAAATAGTTAATTCGCTGAGGGTAGTATAGGAGTGAGAAACCAAAGACTTACTTCTCTCTAGGTATTGTTGGCGTCTAGTCGCAGCGTGGGATCTAACCAAATTGTTGAAAGAGATCTATAATTCGAGGTCAAGAGCTTCAATTGTTGTTCTTCGATTCACTTGAGAGCAATTGAGAGCTTTGCTTCATAGGTTAGGAGGTCGTAGGGCAAGGGTTTGAGAGATGCAATGTATTATTTTTTTTCTTGCGGGTCAATCAATTGATCCAATATTGAACGAGCTGTGCTGTCTCAGTAGGAGTCACTAGTAGATTCAAAAAGGAGGTAGAATCAGCTTATGTTAAGCTAAGGATGAGAGGTAAGGGGAGATAAAGGTTCTTACCTTTGGTTTTGGTGAGCTCTTCTATCTCCGGGATAAAAGAGTCGAGCGGAAGGTACAATCGGCGCGAGGTTAAATATTCTAAGGGTAGATAGATTGGGTTAGTGTTAGTAATGGTTGATGATAATATAGAGTGAGGATTGAGATATTAGGAAGGGTAATTGTGCTTACTGTAGAGGTTGGAGGAGTAGATTGATGGGGTGATAGGTGTAGTCAATGGTGGGTGAGGTTTAGGGGGAAGTGAGTGGTAGAAGTTGGGGTGCAAGTGAACTAGGATGTGTCCTCTGCCTTTAGAGATGGGAAAGTAGAAATATCACAGGACTTAGTTGAGTTTCACGGATTATGAATTCAGAAGTGCGCGGCAGAAATGCGGCAGAAATGGAAAAAGCTGGTTTTTGCCTTTATGGTGAAAAGGACAAAAAGTGTTCCCGGCCAGACCCCCAATTGTCAGGCTACGTGATGCCAAGGACTTAACCTTCTAGCTACACGGCTGGCAAAAAGTATGAATAAAGTTATAAAAATATATAAATAGTATTTTTTATGGGTTTGAAATTTTTTGGAGTCCTTTTGGGACGTAGAAATAATGATGAAAATGAGGATTTTGCGGAATATGTAATATTCCAGAGGGGCCTGCAAGCAGGGGTGTTTTGGGGTGCCCTCTAATAATCAGGACCTGTAAACAGGGTGGTTTTGACTTGTAACCTGATCTTCTGGGGCCTGCAAGCAGGGGTGTTTATTGTGCCCAGGATATATGGTGGGGAGGAAATGGTAACAAAAAAGGTACTCACTATTTCTTGTTACAGAAATCCTCCAAGGTTGGTGACAGGGTAACAGAAGTGGATGGTGATGACGGTGAGTGTTCTGTTGACGCTGGAAGAGGGATAAATAATATACTGAAGGTTCACAAGGTTGGACACAAGGCTATAAGCTAGTGGACAACGCTGAGTGATAATGTTCAGTGGTAATGATAAAGCTGGGGAATCCTCAAAAAGGGGGAACTCAGGGGTTTTTAAATATTTTTAAGAGACCCTTGGGGACAAAATCTAAGAGCTTGAATATAGCAGGGAGCAGATCTTTGATCAACAAGTCCATTGAGTGGATCATTTGGTAGATCTTCCCTGGGCTAGATCTGTAGGAGATCCGTGTGAGTTAGTGAATCTTAATTGATGATCATCTTTGTATGGCCCTTTCCCAGAGCTAGTAGATCATATGATGTCATGATTATTTTTGTCTCTGGGGCCTGTTACATGTGTGAAGTGTCTTGTACATGTGTGAAAGGTCTTTTGTAGTTATTTCTATTTTGTTTGTTATAAGTATTTTTGTTATGTTGTATAAGTCCTATAAGGAGTTATAATTGAGGGGTCACTTTGGCAAGTGACCCTAGGTTAATTTTTGTGTAGAATCCATTTCTGAACTCAGTTTTACAATATTATTATTGGTTTAGTAGTTATTAATTATTTTGTTATATTTTTGTTACTATGTTATGCTTGTCTCTGCATAGTAGCAAGCTGACACTGCCAGAAAATCTGGCTTGGATGGCTGCATCCGAGTTTATATTGGATGCGGCCATCCAATTTAAACTTGGGCGCGCGCCACCGAGTGAATCGCTGACCGATTCAAACTTGGTGGCCAGACGCCTGGGCCGCTGAGTTTGAATGGGTCAGCGATTCACTCGGTGGCGCGCGCCCGAGTTTGAATTGGATGGCCGCATCCAATAATAACTCAAATGCAGCCATCCAAGCCAACTTTTCTGGCAGTGTGACAATCCATGATTCAGAATCAAGAAGATAGCAAAGGACCTAGAATCATAAAACTGGAAGATACATCCACAGAAAACTTTCCTGTGATGTCCATTGTGGATAGTCAGGAATCAGAACAGTGCAATTATGAACCAGACAATGCTGAGTGATAATGTTCAGTGGTAATGATAAAGCTGGGGAATCCTCAAAAAGGGGGAACTCAGGGGTCTTTAAATATTCTTAAGAGACCCTTGGGGACAAAATCTGAGAGCTTGATTATAGTAGGGAGCAGATCTTGGATCAACAAGTCCATTGATGGATCATTCGGTAGATCTTCCCTGTGCCAGATCTGTAGAAGATCCGTGTGAGTAGTGGATCTTAGTTGATGATCATATATGTATAGCCCTTTCCCAGAGCTAGTAGATCATATGAGGTCATTAGTATTTTTGTCTCTGGGGCCTGTTACATATGTGAAATGTCTTGTACATGTGTGACAGGTCTTTGTAGTTATTTCTACTTTATTTGTTATAAGAGCACCCGCATTGGTCAGGGTTTTAGGCCAGATTAGTGCACTTAGTCCAAAGTGGCAACCGCATAGGGCCGGACTAAGGGGCGACTAACCTAGTCTGGAAGCCGCTTTTGGACTAGTGGCGACTAAATTTATTTGCCACTAGTCCTTGGACTAAGCTCATATTAAATATTCAATTGCCTTTGGATTAAAGGAAAATTAAGATACATACACCCTCCACACCGTCTTGCGATAGCATATCAATGCAATTTCCAATCACTGCCACCAGCAATATGCCTACAAATACACCAAAATCCAGCAAGAGAGCTCCAAATTTTCTTCCTGAAGAAGACGAGCAGCTTGTGAAGAGCTGGGTTCTTGTCTCAACCAATCCAATCACCGCAAACCAACAAAACAAGGAAGATTTCTTCAGTCACATCACCAATGATTACAATCGGTTTGCTCCTGGCCCCCAGAGAGACTCACACGGTCTTCAATGCAGGTAGGTTTCACCTTTCCATTTTCTTTTTCAGGCAATGACACTTATCCTTTTATTTGGTTTTCACCTTAGATGGAAGAACCTCCAGAGGGCCGTACTCGTATTTTGCGCAATCCACCAGAAGATCAAGGATAATCCCCCTTCAGGATTGTCCCCTTCCGATTGGTTAGCCGACGCGAAACAGGCTTATTATGATGAAGAAGGACGCCAATTTGTCTTTGAGCGCGCCTGGAACTTGCTCAAGAACGAGGCCAAATTTATCAATCTGGCAAATAAAGGCAAAGCAAAGAATGGCCGCAGAATTAGTTTGGCTTCAAACACCCTTGCCGTTTCCAGCAGCCCCAGTCTTGCACCAGCAAATTGTTCTGAGAATCTGACTGAATCAGTCACGGTTGGGCGTGATGTCAACTGGAAGCAACCTGCTGGGGCAAAAGCCAAGAAGATAAAAATTGACGAGAGTGATTTCCCACAAAAAAAACTCAAGCTCCTCAAAAAATCCAATAACGATACTGCCTTACGGATTGCTGAAGCTCGTCGCGCAAACAATATTCAAGATAAACTTGCAAGCATCGATCAAAACAAATCTGACTGACTCTTTATTCTTCAAAGCCTGGATGATTGCCCTGATGAAGAAGCAAGGGAATTCTTTCTTTTGCGTCGAAAGGATATAATGGATTGTGTCAGAAACCCCACTCAATCTACAGCATGTTCCTCTTCAAGAACCCAAGCAACATCACACCCACCTGAACCAAGCTCCAAGACAAATGGATCGCGTGATGTTGATGATGATTCTTCCAATGAAGGCACCAGCATACACCAGTCAAACCCACAGTCCAAAGGACAGTCTGAGAGCAACCTTCCCTGGCTGGACCCTGATCTTGCTTGATTTTTCTTAATTCTTTGTTTGTTGCTAATCAATTTTTTTTTATGTTTTGTTATTTTTCTTGCCTATTCCTGTTTGTCCGTGTTTTTTTTCCCAATGCTTGGGTTTTTTTTGCACACACATTCAGAGTTTTTGTATTTGACTTGATTCCTTTACCACACTTGTTATTATTTGCTTTTCTGTTTTTACTACACCGATTGTTTTGTTTTTATGTTTAAGCTCACATGTTTTTTCTTCTCACTTTTCTCTCTGAATTCTCCCTTTTCTTGCAATAAAAAAACACAAAAAACACGCTTTCTTACTTGATTGAAAGTCAAAAACAGCAGAACTACACAATAGAGACTAGAGTTGGTTAAGGATCAGATGAATCGGAGGATTCATCTGCTGATTCCGATGTGATTTGATTTTTACCGTTCAAATCCCAAAGATGAGCAATTAAGTCGCTTGTCAAGCTATTGTGAATACCTGAGGATTTGACATCAATAGACTGGAGTCGTTTGCTGCAAGGACTTCTTGGCTCTGATCGAGGTGGAATCAGATGGATTGAATTGGGAAGGGCAGGTGGTGGTTTTGGCGATGATCAATGCTCAACAAGAATGTTGTGTAGAATTATACAGGTGTTCATGATTGAAGTCAGATCGCTGGGGTAGTATTGTAGGGCAGGCTTGGCGAGGATCTGGAAGCGCGCCTTTAATATTCCAAACGTCCTTTCTATATCTTTGCGTACCGACTCTTGTTGCTTTGTAAAGAATTTGGTGGCTGGGTCAGACAATGCAAGCCCTTTTGACTTGATGAGAGTTCCCCAATCTGGATATATCCCATCGACGAGATAGTATCCGTTGGGGTAGCTCGTTCCGTTGAGATCAAAGTTCACCCCCCAAGAGGTTCCATCGAGGTTTGATTTAAAAAGAGGAGACCGTTGAAGAACATTGATGTCGTTGAGCGTTCCAGAAGTTCCAAAGAAACTGTGCCAAATCCAGGTGCTATGGGTCAAAACGGCCTCTAGAACAATTGTCGGAGTCTTTTCCTTGCCTTTGAATTGTCCCGCAAGAGCTTTAGGGCAGTTTTTCCAGCCCCAATGCATACAATCTAAGCTTCCTAGACATCCGGGGAAACCTCTGGAAGCAGTTTCAGCAAGAATCATTGTGAGATCTTCCTCATTTGGGGCTCGCAGGTATGTTGGGCCGTAGATCTCTTGCATGGCGTCACAAAAGATTTCCATGTTCTGCCGAGCCGTAGTTTCACCAAGACGGCAGTATTTGTCAGTGAATCGTAAGGTACCGCGTATGCTAATTGTTGAAGAACAGCTGTGATCTTCTGCTCAGGGCTGAGTCCTATTTTACCGGTACAGTCGGGTTTGCGAAGGAAATAGGGGTATTCATCGGTGAGATCCTTTAGTATCCAAGCAAAAAGAGGCTTCTCCATTCAAAATCGTAGGCAGAAGTCTTTCTCATTGTATGTACAGCCCTCATCGAAGTAATCCTTCATTAGTTGCTGGTGGAATTGAACGTGTTCTCGCTCCTTGTTGGGATTTTGATGGGACGCTCCTTCACCATGAAAAAAAAAATTGTCACTTGATATCAAGTGACATCTGGCCAACTCCAGCCAGCTATCCACAATCTATCCAGACCTTTTTTTTTCCTAAAACTATGTAGAATGAATTTTGCTCAGTATCAATGAGAACTGAGCTATTTCATGGGTATCCCTGAGCTTTTGTACAATGGGAGCTGAGCAATGCCACAGTAAATGCTGAGCTCCTGGCCACCCTAAGCCCTGAGTTGCACCAAAGTTGACAATGAGCTGAACTGCTGAGCAGGCTGAGATTTACTGCAGTAAGCACTGAGCTGATGCTCATTTTTTGCTGAATTTTTTCAAAACTAAAATCAAGAAAACCAAAATTAAATTAAGAGTAGGAATGGAGTAGCTTTGAAGCTGCAACCAAAGTTGAGTAATGTCACTTGATATCAAGTGACAATTGTTTTTTCATGGTGCTTTGGTTCTTCTTCATTGTTGGAGTCAAAAAGAAGGTCCAAGATGACATTGTCTTCAAGCATATCTTCAACGATCCTCTGGCCTCGCTGGATGAGTTGTCGTTGTTTTCTTTTTTGGTTCTTCGCCATGTTGAAAAGTAGGATCGTTTGGTGTTTTCTTTCAAAGCCAATGCGGTTGAATCAGCAGTCGTGGACTAAGGCTGATTGGTCCAGGGACTTAGTCCCAACCAATGCGGTTGCAAGGCTGGACCAAGCCTAGTCTGGACTAACTCGGTGGACTAACTTGGGCTAAAACCCCCTGACCGATGCGGATGCTCTAAGTATTTTTGTTATATTGTATAAATCCTATAAGGAGTTATAATTGAGGGGTCACTTTGGTAAGTGACCCTAGGTTAATTTTTGTGTAGAATCCATTTCTGAACTCAGTTTTGCAATATTGTTATTGGTTTAGTAGTTATTAATTATTTTGTTATATTTTTGTTACTATGTTATGCTTGTCTCTGCATAGTAGCAAGCTGACAATCCATGATTCAGAATCAAGAAGATAGCAAAGGACCTAGAATCATAAAACTGGAAGATACATCCACAGAAAACTTGCCTGTGATGTCCATTGTGGATAATCAGGAATCAGAACAGTGCAATTATGAACCAACTGTCCCCCTGGAAAAATTTGCCAAAGAAGATCACAAGTGCCAATCAGTTTTGGAGTCACCAGAAGAAACTAAGTTCTTGGAAAATAATCCACCTACCCATCTTCATGTAGAAATCCCACATCCAGAGGAACCCATCCTTGAAGAACTCCAAAATCCAGAGAAGCCATCTATTACAGCCATAGATACAAATCAACCTCCAGACAAGGACCATCATGAGTGGCCAGATCCTGATCAAGAAGCAGACAAAATGAAAGGGTACACATCAGCCTTAGACCCACCAGAAATGAAGTATTCCCAAATCACAAGTCCATCAATAATCTTTCAGGGAAGAATTAGACACCCACCTTGTTTCAAGACTCCAAAGACCAGCATCATATCACACACAGATTGTGTTATGGAAGAAGGACCTATAGAAGTAAGATCAAGAATGAAGGCAAACAGACAACCATAAGACTATGGAATTCTAGAAGATAAAGAATTAAACAAGAAAATCCCAACCTCAACACCACTAATTGATCCCAAAATCATTTTACCTATCCACCAGCACTTTGAAGAGAAGTTTAAATCAAAAAAGCAAGCAAGGATCAAAAAATGGGAACCAATCAACACCTATAATTATTTTCCCCAACCCTGCAAAGTCTGTTGACATTTCCAAGTACCCTTTTTAAAATAGATAAAATCGTCAAAAACTTCTCAAAGTGCCTTTTCTTCTGATAGTCTTACCAAAACAACTAAAAAAAAAGAAAGAAAAAAAAAAGAGAAGGTGGCGGTGCAACATCACTTGTGATAACTACTTTGAGTGCTTAATCAGGGAACTAGGAGGCTTGTTGTTGGACCTAGCAGTTCAGTTGGCCCTATCAGAAACTCCAAAAGCATTAATGCTGAGAGCAATGTAGCAACATTATATCGAGCAGGATTAAGAATGGAAGAGTCACTGTCAGAACAGGAATGCAAATATTGAAGACACAAGCCTAAAAGTGGACTGCAAGCACACCCGCACTAGGAAAGATGAACCGCCAGGAGCCAAAGAGACCAATAGCAAGTCCAGAAACTACCTCAGCTTATATACCCGTGGCAGCAACTTGAATATGAGAATTGCGCTAGCTGCCCAACCAGGCCTGTAAGCAGCAAACTGAAGTCTTTCTGGCCAACTTCCTGAAAGATAAGAATCAGAAAACCAAATTAGGTGTCCTGAGACGCCTCAAAAACTCTGGCACACCAGGAAAGAGCAAGATACACATGTATTGATGCAGATAGCTGTTGCAAGCAATCTGAATCTGGCCAATGATACCTTGTATAGAACTGAAATAAACGCGCACAATACACACTGAAACCCAGCTCGTGATCAATAAGGAATGACTCCCGGTAAGGGTCTTTGCCGCTATGCCTACCCAAGATGACAGACACATAGAATAACCGTGCAAGCTACAAAACCCAAGGAAAGAAGTTTTGGACCCATGCACCAGTAGATCATTTAGTACTTGGAACAAGGAGACCTCCCAGCTAACAAGGACTTGTAGTCCAACTTCAGCCAAGAAATCACTTCCCCAAAGACACACGTAATGAAGACATGAAAAGGATTCATAACCTGATGAATGGTTTAAGCTAGCACAACAGAGGCTCTCCATACTACCTTACCTATTTGGAATTATCAAACATACAGCCTGAATGAAAGAGGCCCAATGAAATCAGCTATTTGGAATTGTGCCACCGGCAAAAAATGAAAGCCCCTTTTCCCACCAGTCTAGCAATGGTCACAAAAACCTCTCCCGTTAACGTAAGCATCAATCCCCCCTTACAACCACCAAATTTGGGGGTGGCTGAAAGAGATACTCAAATCCTCAATTACTTCATCATCTGAAACAGCTCTATACCTTGAACAGCTGGCCCCAACCATAATTTTTTTTCAGTCTGAAAAAAGATATAAACTACACCACCAAATCAGTCAAGGTATCACACAAAACAAATATTGAAGGGATACTTCCTTCTCCAAAAAATTCAAGATTCCACCTCCTCAAAATTTTCAACTTCTTTCCAAATCAAAAATGCCCACTCAATCCAATTTTTTTCTGCATACTCATTTTATTTCATTCTCTTTCTCAGATTTAACTTCTTTTTCCTCCTTTCTTTTGTCGCTCTTTTTTATATTTCTCCATTATCACTCACCCTTCAAGAATGGCTTTTTCTTTAGTCTGGATGATGGGGACATCATCTAATTTGGGGGTGGATGTGGTAAGCCAATCTTTCCTCAGCAAAAAGCCAGAAGGACTGAAAACACAGGATTCAACAATAGGGGGTATCAAATATAAGCAAATCCATACTTATGTAATTGACTGGTTTTCAAAAAACCCACCATTTTTAAAACCAGCTTGTTGCTCATCAATCACCATTTTGAATCCATTAATGAAGAAAAAGATTTCTGGATAACTGACTGGTTTCTAATTGTGGGTTTGGTATATTTGATACCCCCTAATCACAAGGGGTTCACAAGCTATGGTCAAGACCCATCAATCACAAAAGTTTCACAGAACATCCCCAACCACAACTTCAACACATGAAACACCACCCCCCTTCCAATGAATATTTTCACTTGTAAATGGTTCTCTCTCCCATGGAATATTCCACAACATATATATTACATGTTTCAACCCCTTGACAACAACTCAGCCATTGTATATAGCTTTTTCACTTGTTCCATCCTTCCATTTATTTCCATCACCCACAAGTCAGCCATGCTCATTTCTTTTTCATGTTTCATCTATATGTTTCATCCCTCACACAACCACATTTTGGCCACTCCCCCAATTGTCCATATTTCCTATATAAGAGGCTTGTTTCCCCCTGCTCATTGGTTCCCTGTCAAATTGTCTACACACATCACTTGTTATTACTCATCCCTGGTCACACATTATAAAGCATATGGCACATATCATAGCCCCAGCAACCTGGAAAAATTATTAGTATCATATATATCCCAGCCCCCAGTCTGATTACAACCTGGAAGATAAACATAGTCATCAATATACAATTACCCTTTACCAACTATACCTAAACATCCTCATCAGCCACACCTTATTCTTTAAGAGTCCATACTCTTATCATCTTGTTACCTTACTCTCCCAGACAACCAAGAGGCAGCCCCTCAAGCACCTATTCCCTCTCAAGCTCCATTCTCCCTAAAAGAGTAGTTCCACACCATCAGAAGCACCCGCAAGATATTGGTGCCTGTCAGGCTATGTGATGCCAAGGACTGAACCTTCTAGCTACACAGCCGGCAAAATGAATAGATAAAGTTATTAAAAATATAAAACTAATATTTTTTCTGGGTTTTGGGAAGTTTAGAGTCCTTTTGGGACGGGGAAATAAAGATAAATGGAGGTTTTTTGGCGGAATATGGTAATTTTCCAAGGGGCCTGCAAGCAGGGGTGTTTTGGGATGCCCTCTAATCATCAGGACCTGTAAACAGGGTGGTTTTGACTCTTAACCTGACCTTCTGGGGCCTGCAAGCAGGGGTGTTTATTGTGCCCAGGATATATAATGGGGAGGAGTTGGTAACAAGAAAGGTACTCACTATTTCTTGTTACAGAAATCTTCCAAGGTTGATGACAGGTTAAAAGAAGTGGATGGTGATGATGGTGAGTGTTCTGTTGACGCTGGAAGAGGGATAAATAATATACTGAATGTTCACAAGGTTGGACACAAGGCTATAAGCTAGTGGACAATGCTGAGTGATAATTTTCAGTGGTAATGATAAAGCTGGGGAATTCGCAAAAGGGGGAACTCAGGGGTCTTTAAATATTCTTAAGAGACCCTTGGGGACAAAATCTGAGAGCTTGAATATAGCAGGGGGCAGATCTTGGATCAATAAATCTATTGAGTGGATCATTTGGTAGATCTTCCTTGGGCCAGATCTGTAGAAGATCCGCGTGAGTAATGGATCTTTATTGATGATCATATTTGTATGGCACTTTTCCCAGAGCTAGTAGATCATATGATGTCATTAGTATTTTTGTCTCTGGGGTCTGTTACATGGGTGAAAGGTCTTGTACATGTGTGACAGGTCTTTGTAGTTATTTTATTTATTTGTTATAAGTATTTTTGTTATATTGTATAAGTCCTATAAGGAGTTATAATTGAGGGGTCACTTTGGTGAGTGACCCTAGGTTAATTTCAGTGTAGAATCCATTTATGAACTCCTTTTTACAATATTACAATATTGTTATTAGCTTAGTAGTTATTAATTATTTTGTTATATGTTTGTTGCTATGTTATGCTTGTCTCTGCATAGTAGCAAGCTGACAGTGCCTCCATCCCAGTGCGCTAAGAAACAATCACCTTTGATTCTCTTTTGATGTCAAAAATATTGGGTGGAAGTGGTAAAACTTTCTTTTTGCGCAGGGGTGTGGACTGGTTCTGGCCCAGACTGTTTGGAGAGCACCTGGTTCACAAATTCTGTGGCCTGCGTTTGTCCAAGGGAAGAGTTATGGGGGTGGGTGATCATGGCAAAGGAGGGTGATGAAGTGAATGGGTGCTTGTGTGGTGGGTGAATTGCAGAGCTAACTGGCTCCATCAAACATGTGAGTGGTACATGGACTTATGAGGGGATCAAATGGGGCTGGGTTTGTGAAGATTTTGAAGGGGGAGACATGATCAAATTTTTGTGGGATTGGAGGGTGAAATTTTTGGTTATGGGGGAAACCTAAGGGTCTAAGGGTGGCAGGCGGCCCAGACGCCTTGTCTTCTAGTCAATTATAAGACTGGAAACAAGCAGAAGAAAGTTAAGAGATGGGTTGAAAACTAACACAAAATTATTGACAGTTTCTTCAGAAACATTACCAATCAAAGCAAGCATAAGCTTGCTTTTTATATAGTTTTGTTGGATGAGCTGCAAGACTTCTTGAACTTTTGTTGGAACCCAATTTGATGCACCGTTTTTCTTCTTCTATAAAATTTGTCAAAGTTCAGCTACAGACCAGGAAGATAATTTGCTTTCAAAGTTTTCTGAGGTGAAACCAATCTCATTGGGGCCTGGAGCATTGAAATTGTCATCTTGTTGCATGTAATGTGTTGTTGATTAGGCTGTTCTTTCTTCTTGATACTGTCCACTGTTGGTGCTATAATCACTTTCAGAAGAGCTTTTTTTTTCTGCCTTGACCAGGCCACAATACTTTATCAGGTTCTTTGTGTAGGAGAGTGAGCTTGGAAGAAAAGATGATTCATTACTCAAAGAGGAATGAATTTCTTAAATACTATCTATCTACAAGGTGTGACAGGCCATGTAGTCAAGATCTAACCACATGTCACGTACATGTACTAACAGTTTAAAAGTGGTGGTAGTTTTTGGAACTTAGGTTGATGTCCTCTTCTTGAGCTGCAATGAGTGATTACTTTGCATTTTGATCAACTTGGATGAGCTGTTGAGGTTGTGAGTTGGGTTGAGACAGATTGAGCAAGGTGAGCCAATTGTGGTGAAGTGGAAATTTGTGATGTGAAGAGCTGGATTGGGTCTGGTGAACTTAGGTTATTTGTTGGGTTGGGTTTGAAATATGTTGTGACCTAGGTCACATAGACTACTTTGCTGTGTCCCAGCCCAGAGGTGAATACTTCCCCTCTGGCTGGCCACATGTGCAAGACCATCACACTACCAACTGCTCACAATCTAACAAAATAGTATCAAATAATATTTTTGGAGATGGAAGGAGCTGTATGGTTCTTGCAAGGACTGTGTGTAGATGTGTCAATCAGCTCTATTTCAATTTTATGAGGAAGCTACATTCAGATGTGACGTATATTTACATTTTTGAAGCTGTGTTGAGCTGTTCATCAATGCATATCAAACCTGAAAGAGCTGTGTGGAGATGTACTTGATGTGGGAGCTGTGTATATGATACCTTCTAGACATGTTTGGTGATGCACCACCTCGGTCTTTAAATTTTGGGGCTTTGTGGAGCTGTTTTTATGCCTGATATACCTGGGGCAGCTGTGTGAAGATGAACCACAGCTGTTTTGATCTTTGTTGTTCTGTTTTGATGGTACCTCAATGAGCTGTGTGGAGAAGCATTATCAAGCTGCACTTTATGGAGCTGTGTATAAAGTACCACTACCAGAAAATCCAGCATACCAATTGTTGATGAGATGTGCAGATATATCACCCAGCCATGCACTGGAAGTAGGTGGGTTGGGCTGTGTGAATATTGGTACTGCGTAGAGATGTATTAACAAGCTCAATTTTCTTGAGCTGTGGATATGGCACCTGTGGGAGCTGTGTGCAGATGCATCACCAGGCTTCATTTTTCTGGATTTTGAGATGTATATATGCTACCTGAGGAAGCTGTGTTGAGATGTATTGGCAAGCCTCCATTTTGGGAGGCTTGGTGTGGAGCTGCTTATATAGCTCCACATAAGAGCATAAACAGCTCCACATAAGAGCTTTTTTGAGATTTATTGCCTGGAAACAATGTTTGCACTGTACAAGGGCTGTTTTGGGCTGTTTCTATGGTATCTGAGGGAGCTGTGCAAAGATGTATCAACCAGCTCTGTTTTACCAGCAGCTGTGGTGAGCTTTATATTCAGTACCCGCAGGAGCTGTGTTGAGGTGTACCACCCAGCCTCCATGTTTGCAGGAGCCGTAGTAAGCTGTGTCTATGGTACCTGAGAAGGCTGTCTGGAGATTTATGAAGCAGCTCTGTTTTACCAGGAGCTGTGGTGAGCTGTATATATAGTACCTGCAGGAGCAGTGTTGAGATGTACCACTGGGCCTCCATTTTAGCAGGAGCTGTGGTGTCTATGTTACAGGAGCTATGTGGAGATGTATTTAGCATTCTTCTTTTGGCAGGAGCTTTGCTGAGCTGTATATTTAGTACCTTCCATAGCTAGATTGAGATGTGTCTCCTTGCCTCCACATTTGCAGGAGCTGTGGCAAGCTGCCTATGTGATACCAAGTGGATCTGTATGGAGATGTATTGAGCAGTTCTGTTCATGAAAGAGAATTGTTGAGCTGTGTATAAGTCATCCACAGGAGCTGTGTTGAGATCTACCAGGAAGCCTCCATTTTGGCAGGAGCTGTGTTGAGCTTTGTCCATTGTACCTGCAGGAGCTGTGTCAGCTTGCTACCATGCAGAGACAAGCATAACATAGTAACAAAAATATAACAAAATAATTAATAACTACTAAACCAATAACAGTATTGCAAAACTGAGTTCAGAAATGGATTCTACACAAAAATTAACCTAGGGTCACTTACCAAAGTGACCCCTCAATTATAACTCCTTATAGGACTTATACAATATAACAAAAATACTTATAACAAATAAAATAAAAATAACTACAAAGACCTGTCACACATGTACAAGACATTTCACATATGTAACAGGCCCCAGAGACAAAAATACTAATGACCTCATATGATCTACTAGCTCTGGGAAAGGGCTATACAAATATGATCATCAACTAAGATCCACTACTCACACGGATCTTCTACAGATCTGGCACAGGGAAGATCTACCAAATGATCCATCAATAGACTTGTTGATCCAAGATCTGCTCCCTACTATAATCAAGCTCTCAGATTTTGTCCCCAAGGGTCTCTTAAGAATATTTAAAGACCCCTGGGTCCCCCCTTTTGAGGATTCCCAAGCTTTATCATACCTACTGGAATTTACCACTCAGCATTGTCCCCCTGCTTATAGCATTGTGTCCAATCTTGTGGCCCTTCAGTGTTTCATTTAGCCCTCTTCCAGCATCAACAGAAATCTCCCCAGCTTCACCAGCCACCTCTGTTAACCCTGTCATCATCTTGGAGGATTTCTGTAACAAGAAATAGTAAGTATAATTCTTGTTACCTCCCCTCCCCCATTCTTATATCCTGGGCATCATAAATACCCCTGTTTTACAGGCCCCAGCAGATCAGTTTACCCCCCAAAACCAACCTATTTATAGGTCCTGATATTTATAGGGCACCATAAAAGCCCCTGCTTGCAGGCCCCTCTGGAATATTTAATATTCTGCTATTTCTTTATTTTTTATCCATATTTTCCCGTCCCAAAAGGACCTAAAAATATATAAAACTCCCAAAAATATAATTATTTTCATACTTTTCCAAACCTTATCTATCATTTTTGCAGCTTGTGTAGCTAGAAGGATCACTCCTTGGCATCACGTAGCCTGACAATTGGGGGTCTGGCCGGGAAATTTTTGTTCTTTTTTACCCAAAAAGGCAAAAACTCAATCTTTTCATTTCTGCCGCGCTCTTCTTTTCAAAATCTCGTGACATTTCTATTGAAATCCAAGTAACATCTATTTTCCCATCCCAATACTTGGAGGACATCAACCTTTCTCCTAGTATCTACACCTATACCACCACAACACTCACAATATTGACCTTGATCCCTCTTACTATCCACCTAGACACCCAACGACTTACCTTGAAAATACAGGCAACAGAGAGTAAGTCTACTTACTCTCTATTTACATTTTCTCAAATTGGTCACTCCGATTTACTCAACACCTACATTCCTCTCACAGATCTCTCTGTATTACTGCGCTCTTGCCACGCCATCCTTTTTTTATCCTGGAGATAAAAGCAGGCTTCTTTACCTTCCGTAAGCATTCCACTATCAATCCTTCCCTCATCGATTTTTTACCCCCTTCCAAGGCCATTGCTGAAACAAATATTATTGTTGCAGACCTATCACTCCCATTCTCTTTTATCCGTGCAATATAAAGATTTGAATCAGTCACTGGTTAGTAAGAGAACTCCTCTTATATTTCTCCTCCTACTCAAAATTATAGCTTACTTCTTTCCTATAGTGACTCCAGAAGAAACAGGAAGATTAGTAAAGTACTGGATAGATCGATTGAATCGCAAGAAAATAGAATACGTCCAAACTCTCAAACCTACTCTGTACAATCTCTTACCCTACAAAGCCAAATTCTCAATTGCTCTTTGTTGCATCGAGGAACAAAAAGAGCTCGACCTAGACTATAAAATTGCTTTCAATAATCTAGTTTGATCTCACGCCAAAGCGAGAAGACAACGCTATCTGGAAAGAAGTGAGTCTACTAACTCTTACCCCCAATACTCCATAACATAGCTAAAGTCTCTCATCTAGTGGCTGCCCCCAATACCACCATTCCATTCTTAAAGACTAACAACGCCGGAACCCTTCAGAATAAAGTCATCCCCACCTTGGATCCTAACCGCCTTGTACCAAACTACACCAACAACAACGCGGCTCCATCCACTGACAAAGACAAAGCCAACGAGCAAGTAGATTACAACAAAGATTTCCTTGATTACGGTAAGTCTAGGTCAAACCTTGCATTATAGCACCTAAACTCTGGCTAACTTCAACATGAGCACTAGATCTCAAAGAACAGACCTTGCCGGCCTCCTCCCTGACCCCACCAGGCCCAGGATAAAGAACAGCGAGCCAGACCACCAACCTCGCAGCCCAAGTCAAAGCAATGACTTTACCTCAGATCGAGAGGGAGAACCATTGGAAGGACTCGGCGATGGAGATTGATCAACCTCTCAACCCATTGGCGGATACCCGCATACGCCCCTCCTCCAAAGCCAACCTGTTGGAGGATACTCGCACTCACCCCTCGTCCAACACCAACAAGGATGAAGACCTGGAGGTGATAACTCACAAGGACACCAAAGACGTGACCCTCCTCACCAAACCCGAGAAGATCCGATGCTTGGTCAAAGAGCACGTAGCGATCCGGGACAAATTTCTTCAAGCTCGGAAGGTCAATGACACCCTCAAAATGAAGACAATGCTATTCAAAGCTCAAGAAAGCCAGAAGAGCCTTCAGAAGCTCATTCCGAACAAGGAAGTTGAGTCATACGTTGAAGGGTGGAATCCATGGGAAATAAAGAAGAAGCTGTACCCTCCCCCTCCAAAAGGCAAACAAGACGACAAACCAAGATCGTTGACCTCCAAGAAGATGAGGTACGACAACCGGGACATTTGGTCCAAAGTCGCGGACATAGCCTCCGCCGTCAGGAGCTTATACAAAGCAACCAAGCAAGGGTAACCAATTCACCCGTTTCTCTCCC
Source organism: Puccinia coronata f. sp. avenae (assembly GCA_002873125.1). NCBI lineage: Eukaryota > Fungi > Basidiomycota > Pucciniomycetes > Pucciniales > Pucciniaceae > Puccinia > Puccinia coronata. Next base: position 115,060 of record PGCI01000112.1, on the reverse strand, counting down.
TATTGTTATGAACCATCTTGCTTCTATCAATTCCAATCTTGCTACTTTAGACTATAACAACAAAGATTGTGTAAATAGTATACTACAAAGGATGGATATCCAAATGAATGAAATAAGAAATGAAATGAATGACACACGCAAATCAGACCCTAAGTCCCTTACTGATAATAATGAGAGAATCATCAATTCATTAGCTACCAATAATGAGTTAGGACGCATCAACATTGAAACCAATGAGAGGATCATCAGTTCATTGACAAAGAACAATGATTTAGGATTAATTAATAACAACAAAGTAGGATCTTTGAATAACAAAAGGATAGATTTAGAATCAAATATCAACAATAAAGTACAAAGTACGGAGAAAGTGATCAATAAAAAATTAAAAGAAGTAGAAGAAAATATTAACAACAATATTGATCTAATGACTGCTATCATACAACAAGACATTATTGTTGAAAATCAAGTGAAAAATCAGAAAGAGTTTGAAAAAACTAATCATCTGATACAAGAGAAAAACTCTTTAATGATACAACAAATGCAACAATTGTTCCAAATGTTTTCTTCTGAAATGAAAATGATGAAGAATGACATTAGAGACGTAAAAGTTTCTTTAACACAGTTGAATGACAAAACAGAACTTCACTATCAGTCCCCCAAACAAGCAATTAATCCTGACAATAGTGGTGCACCTCCTCCTCATGGGGACTCTTCATCCAATTTAGCAGAAGAGAACCCCAGAAATATTCCCTCTCCTTACATTAAGTCAGAAAGCAGAGACATTAATAAATTACTACCCCCAGTAAAAGATTGGCCAAAATTCTCAGGATCCGGAGAATATGACCACATCACCTTTATTAATTACATTGACCACATTGCATAGTAACTTCTTTCCAAACTACTGACGAAATAGTCCTAGTCAGACTACCCAGATTATTTGAAGGAGTAGCATTAGACTGGTTCATTACCAAACAAGCAGCTATTGGGTTACAAGACTGGATGACCTGGAAAAAACTCATCCACACCCAGTTTGGCACCAGGATTTGGCGTAAAAAGATCAGAAAAGCCTTTGAAACAGACCACTTTGATCCAGCCAAACATAATGCCCATGATTGGTGTCTTGTCCAAAAGAGAAGACTTGAGTGCATCTATAAGAATCTGACACAAGAAGACATGAATGAGAAAATCCTAGATAAATGTAGAGGACAACTCAAACATGCAGTCAGATGCAGGATGGACTTGGATACTGACCTATCCAACCTTGTAGCTACCATTGAAGAAGTAGTTGAGATGACTGGTATGAACAGAAGGTTCAAGGAAAAAGGACCCCAGAACTCCCCACAAGAAGAAGCTGTCACAGATAAAAAAGAGGAATATGTTAAAAAACCACCTGTCCTAGAGTGTCATAGCTGCAAAGAAAAAGGACATAGGAAATATGAATGCCCCCATCCTTGGAGAAATATTAACAGTATCACAGCTGAATCAGAAGACCAGTCCAATACCAACTAAACTGACTCAGACAAAGAAGACACCGTCTCTTAGTTTGAAGTCATTCATACAGAAGGCATCATGGTCATACAAGCTGACATAGGTAATGAAATAGAGATAAATGCCATCCAAGGAGAATCCAACTTACCTTTGAGGTGGGATAACTCCATGGAAGTAGGCCATATCTCTGATGCAAAACTTATGAATAACAAACCAGCCCAAGGAATGAATTACACCCTGGGCAGGACCAGTTATACATTTGTCTTATTTCAAGGAAAAGAAGTCAAAGTCCTCCTAGATATAGGAGCATTCTGTTCTTGTACTAGTACTACCTTCTTTACCCTGATTGGAAGCATCATCTCCTCCCGGTGCCCAAAGCCAAGCTCAGTAGTTGTAGCACAACCATGAAATCTATTGGTATCATTACTATGCCTCTAGTATTCCCCCATATTAAAGGATCCATTAGACTACAGGTAGAATTTGTTGTTTTTGGAGATGCCATTTGTAATTACTTAATCCTAGGAAATGACACCTTCTTTATGTATGGCATTGATATATTCCAAAGTAAAGAAATATGCTACACCATAGGAGGTGACTGGAAAAAAGAAATTCCAGATCTGTAACATCAACTCCAAAATAGAAGATCAGGGATACACCTCTGAACAAGATAAGAAAGAGCTTTTAAACTTTGACAAAGAATACTTTAAACAAGCAGCAGTGAGTGACATTTTGACAGAAAAACAGAAACAAGAAGTCTTGCAAATATGCTGGGAGTACAAAGAAGCATTCTGTACCTTGGATGAACCCATAGGAAATATCAAAGGACATGATTTGAAACTAGAACTAACAGTACAATGTCCTTATCCTCCCCTCCTCAGAAGGCCTCCATATCCCTCTAGTCCCAAATCAAGAGAAGCCTTAGAAACACACATTAAAGAACTCCTGGAATTAAATGTCATCCGTAAAGTAGGGCATAATGAACAAGTTGAGATTACCACACCTGTTATGATAGCATGGAATAATGATAAGTCTAGAATGGTGGGAGATTTCAGAGCTCTTAACAACTATACCAAACCTGAATACTACCCTATCCCTAGGATAGACCACTCATTGCATAACTTATCCAAAGCCAAGTATATCACAACTATGGATGTACTCAAAGGATTTCATCAGATTCCAATAGATCCCAACAGCAGACAATTCTTAAGAATCATAAGTCACCTGGGAATTTATGAATATCTCAGAATGCCCTTTGGAATTAAAAATGCCCCTTCTTATTTCCAGAGAATGATGGACTCCATCTTTGGCTCTTACATCAGACAAAACTGGATGATGACATACATAGACGACATCATTATCTACTCTGATGATTGGGAGACACACAAAGAGAAGATGGCATTAGTCTTAGGTACAGCTGCTCAAGCAGGGCTGAAAATGTCAATGAAGAAATGTAACTTTGGTTATGGTGAACTCAAAGCTCTAGGCCATATAGTTTCAGGATTGACTTTGGCAGTTGACCAAAACAAAGTAGCAGCTGTTCTAAAGAAGGATATGCCTCAAAACAGAAAGGAGATCATGTCTTTTCTTGGATTCTGAAGTTATTACAGATCACATATTCCCAAATTTGCAAACTTTAGTAAAAATCTGTATGAACTTTGTAATAATGATACTATGTTTGAAATGACTTATGACAGAGTAATGAATTTTAAAGAATTCAAAAAACTTCTCACCACAGCACCAGTCCTAGCTCAACCTGACTATAGCCTGCCTTTCATTCTCTACATAGATGCATGTCTAGATGGGTTAGGAGCAGCATTACACCAAGAATTTCTAATAGATGATATAAAAACTGAAAAGCCTATAGTATTTATATCTAGACAAATCAAGAAATCTGAACAAAGGTATGGAGCCAGCCAAATGGAATGCCTAGCTCTAGTATGGGCACTGGAGAAGCTCCACTACTACCTAGAAGGCTCTACCTTTGTTGTGATAACTGATTGCACAGCTGTCAAAACTCTAGTCAACATGAAGAGTCCCAATAGAAATATGCTCAGATGGCAGATAGCAATCCAAAAATACAGAGGACAGATGAACATCATCCACAAAGAAGGGGCTAAACACAAAAATGTGGATGGTCTAAGTAGATGGGCCCTTCCCAATAAACCAGACAACCCCTCCTACAACCCAGAAGATGATGAAATATTCCCAATATTAGGCATCCATGTATGTGACTTAGACGAAGCATTTTATGAACTAGTCAGGCAAAGCTACAATACTGACTGTGAAATGCTTAAACTTGTCAATATTCTCAGTAATGATAACAGCCCCCCTGAACTGATTGCCAGTCTACCAGATACCTTGTTCAAGCACTACAAAGAAGACAAATTCACACTTCTAGATGGTTTATTATACTTCAGAAATAGACACTACAGCATTCTGGTTCTTACGGACAAAACACAGATAAAGAATGTTTTACATGAGTGCCATGATATGGTGTCAGCTGGACATTTGTCAGAAGAAAGGACAGTAGAAAGAGTTAAGCAGACAGCATGGTGGATTAATTGGAAAAATCACGTCCATCAATACATCTCTTCCTGTGATACCTGCCAGAAGTCCAATAAACAAACAGGTAAAAGGTATGGATTTCTCCAAGCTATCCAAGAACCCACTACTAGATGGGAAATCATTAACATGGATTTTGTTACAGGTCTCCCTCCAGGAGGATCTTACTCATACAACTCTGTTCTAGTTGTAGTAGACAGGTTCTCCAAAAGAGCTAGATTCATCCCCAATCATAAAGATGACACAGCCATGGAAGTTGCTATCCTCTTCCGGAATAGAATCATGGAAGATGTAGGTATACCCCAGATCATTATCAGTGACCGCGACCCCAAATTCACATCTGAATTCTGGAGAAATCTACATGACATGCTTGGGACTAAGTTGGCCTTCTCTACAGCCTACCATCCCCAAACTGATGGACTAGCTGAAAGGATGATACAGACCCTTGAAGAAATGATAAGGAGATTTTGTTCATTTGGACTTGAGTACAAAAACAAAGATGGATATACTCATGACTGGGTTAGCCTGCTTCCAGCCCTTGAAGTAGCCTACAACAGTAGTAAACATTCCACTACCAAAGAGGCCCCCTAAATTCTTGAGAGAGGATGGATCCCTAGACTTCCAAAAGATAACATCAACAATAAGCTACCTAATGTCCACCCCACAGCAATAGACTTCAAGAACATGCTTGACATAACACATGCCCATGCAGCCAGATATGTTCAAGAAGCAGTGGAATATAACAAACTAAGATGGGATAAAGGACATAGAGAACCTGAGTTTAAAATAGGAGACAAAGTCCTACTATCCACTGTAAATTTCAATAACCTTGGAGGTAACAAGAAATTGAAACCATCCTTTATTGGAACATTCACCATCATCAAACTCCATGGGAAGAATGCAGTAGAAGTTATACTCAGTGAAGAACTCTCAAGGAAGCACCCTGTGTTTCCAGTCAGCTTAGTGAAACCCTATGAGCAGAGAACAGAAGAAGTAGTGGAAAGCCAACTATTACCACTACTAGAGACCCCTGAGAAAGAAAAATTCAAAGTACATAAAATCCTAAAAGAAAAGAAAGAAAGGATTAATGGAAGAGATACTAGACTATACCTGGTTAGATGGAAAAATCAATCAGCAGACAAAGATGAATGGCTACCCAAAAATAACATCCCAGATGGATCTGTTGACCTGAGAAACTATAGAGCAAGCAAAAGTAATTAATATATTTCATTATGAGTCTAGAAGACTCATTTTAGGGGTAGGGAATGTCAGCTTGCTACTATGCAGAGACAAGCATAACATAGTAACAAAAATATAACAAAATAATTAATAACTACTAAATTAATAACAATATTGCAAAACTGAGTTCAGAAATGGATTCTACACAAAAATTAACCTAGGGGCACTTACCAAAGTGACCCCTCAATTATAACTCCTTATAGGACTTATACAATATAACAAAAATACTTATAACAAATAAAGTAGAAATAACTACAAAGACCTGTCACACATGTACAAGACATTTCACATATGTAACAGGCCCCAGAGAAAAAAATACTAATGACCTCATATGATCTACTAGCTCTGGGAAAGGGCTATACAAATATGATCATCAATTAAGATCCACTACTCACACGGATCTTCTACAGATCTGGCACAGGGAAGATCTACCAAATGATCCATCAATGGACTTTTTGATCCAAGATCTGCTCCCTACTATAATCAAGCTCTCAGATTTTGTCCCCAAGGGTCTCTAAAGAATATTTAAAGACCCCTGGGTCCCCCCTTTTGAGGATTCCCAAGCTTTATCATACCTACTGGAATTTACCACTCAGCATTGTCCCCCTGCTTATAGCATTGTGTCCAATCTTGTGGCCCTTCAGTGTTTCATTTATTCCTCTTCCAGCGTCAACAGAACTCTCCCCAGCTTCACCAGCCACCTCTGTTAACCCTGTCATCATCTTGGAGGATTTCTGTAACAAGAAATAGTAAGTATAATGCTTGTTACCTCCCCTCCCCCATTCTTATATCCTGGGCATCATAAATACCCCTGTTTTACAGGCCCCAGCAGACCAGGTTACCCCCCAAAACCAACCTATTTATAGGTCCTGATAATTAGAGGGCACCATAAAAACCCCTGCTTGCAGGCCCCTCTGGAATATTTAATATTCTGCTATTTCTTTATTTTTTATCCATATTTCACCGTCCCAAAAGGACCTAAAAATATGTAAAACTCCCAAAAATATTATTTTCATACTTTTCCAAACCTTATCTATCATTTTTGCAGCTTGTGTAGCTAGAAGGATCACTCCTTGGCATCCATAGCCTGACAAGCTGTGTGGAGGCGTTCTAATCAGGTACTTTGGCTGGAGCTGTGTGGAGGTATGTCAACCAGGTACTTTGGCTGGAGCTGTGTTGAGCTGTGTCCATGTTACCTGCAGGAGCTTTGTTGAGATGTTTCACCCAGCCTCCAAGTTTGCAGAAGCTGTGTTGAGATGTATATTATAGGAGCATATGTGTATGTGTTGGTATGGATCAGTAGCAATATCAGTGGGTGTGGCCAGAGGAGACCAATGTCACTACAAACATTTGTAATTTCACCAGAAAAAACTACTGTTTGGGTTGAGCAAAATGTTAACTTTTTTCAACAAAATGGCTCAGTAAGAAAAATTGAGCAAAACTGAGCATGCTCAGCAAAATCCCCCAAAGTTGCCATAATGAATAAAAATCATTTCTGCTCAGTTTCTAAAAAAAAAAAAAAATTGCTGAGCATGCTCAGTAAAGCTTATTTTCCACTTCTGACCATTTTCTGTAAAATTGGGTATATGTTTTGCCCATCCCAATTTTACATTTTCTTTCTGGGAAGAGTTGCAAATGTTTGTAGTGTGTAGTCTCATCCGGCTGGCTGAGCCGCAGTCAAGAAGACTATGTGACCTAGGACATCCTAGGTCACAACATATATATATTACTTGCAGGAGCCTTTATGAGATGTATCTCCCAGCCTTAATATTTTCAGGAGCTGTGTATGTGATAATTGTGAGAGATTTGTGGACATGGGCCACCAACCTTCATGTTTGCAGGAGCAGGGTTGAGCTGGTTATGTGGGTGGATAGGCTGCACAAATTTCATCCATGGCTGAGCGGAGCTTCACCAGCTTTAGTCTAAATACGGTCTTAGACCAAAGATGCTGGCACCATTATCTTTGGTTTAGAACCAAAGAAATTGAGTTGAAACAGGTGTCTCTGTTTTGAGAGGAATTTTTGGGAGACCCACGGTGAATTGAACTGAATTTTTCAGGAATTCCCTCTGTGCTGTTCACCAACCTCAGGGTCACGGTAAAAGGGCAGGGGACCAGTGATTTCTTGCAGATTCTCCGCATTTTAATTCTTCATTTCCTTTGTGCCGTCCCTGCACAATCAATGAGGTTGAACTCACTGCATGAAATGAATTCCTGTTTTATGGACGGCAAGTAGCTCTTTTGATGCACTTTGTGAGCCTGGGTCTCTTAAGTGACAGCAGGACACAAATTTTGGGGGGAACAACAGAATTTATTTCAGAAGAAATAAGGGAACAAGGAGAGGAGGAAGAAAGGTAGTAAGAAAGATGTGTCTTTTAAGACAAGAGTAAGAGCTCAATATGAAAAGAGAGCAGGAATAGAACCGGGCAGAGCCACAGTCTCTTCAACCTGAGAAGCAGGAGAAGGTACAGTCAAAGACTGCCTTATTTTTTATGCCAGAGGCAAAGGTTGCTTATAAGGAAACCTGAGTGGATGGGGGGCAGCTCCACTGGACTGAATTGATATAATGAAGAGTTCTTGGGATGTGTAGGAAGGATGCCTCTGAGTGAAGAAGGAAGAGAAAGAAGAAAAGGAAAAGTGATAAGATCAAAGCTCCAAGAGAACTTTGAAGAAAAGAAAATTGGTTAAGCTGCTTACTTGTCAGACAGATGACACCAAATGACCACGACACGACGATGAGGGGAAATGATGGGACCTGGGCTTCTGAGGAGTGAGGAGTGTAATCCAATGGTTCTGTTTCTTCTAAGTTCTGGTTGGTGAGTGATGATGAAAATTTTCATCTGCCCAACTCTGAAGATGATGAACCATGTTTATCAAAGTGAATATGCAATATAGAGCTGAACTTAGAAAATGAGTAGATGTTATGTGGACTTCTATGTTAATTACCTCAAACTTATATTATTCCACACTTATACACAACAAGGTAAGGATATTATGATATGAAAATACTCGTATTGGAGAGAGGAATAAGAAGAGAACATTGTTGAGGCCTTTTGGGCAACATTGTTGTCTCTAAGGCTGACACACTTGAATGAAGAGAACTCCACTTGCCCCTTCTTCTTCTGGACTGAGCCAGGCTTTGCTTGAGCATAAGTCTTTCTGTGCTTGATTGACTCATTCTATACACACCCTACCCCCTTAATCTTGCCTGGGCCAAACCAAAACACCAACTGGGCCGGTTGCATTTCACTTCTTGCTTATTTTCCGCTGAACCAGACACTTGTGCTATTCTTTGTATGAAGGCCAGTGCGTTCATTTAAAAGCAACCCTTGCTCCAAATATGAAGGCCAAGTTCAACATTCCATCTCCAATAAAGCCAACCACTCTCCTGAACACATTTTCCTCTTCCGCAAGAAACGGCCCCTCCAAACGTCTTCCCCGCCAAAAATTTGTGCCATTTCAATGGTTGGTTTTTGTGTTAAGTTGCAACAGTCAGGCCCCTATGGCAATCATTCCTCCTGCCTCATGTTTTATTGACATTGCAATTCCCCCAGGCAACAAAGGTCAATGTTGGAAACTCCGGAGTTAGTTTCACTTCCTCTTGTACACTCGCAGTTGCGTAAAGTGACATGCTTACTCCTCTGGCACTTCAAACATTTGCAATTCTACCCAGGAAGAAAATGTGACCTTGGGATGGGCAAAACATATACTCAATTTTACAGAAAATGGTCAGAAGTGAAAAATAAGCTATACTGAGCATGCTCAGCAATTTCTCTTTTTTTTACAAACTGAGCAGAAATTATTTTTATTCATTCTGGCAACTTTAGGGGATTTTGCTGAGCATGCTCAGTTTTGCTCAATTTTTATTACTGAGCCATTTTGTTGAAAAAATTTAACATTTTGCTTAACCCAAACAGTAGTTTTTTCTTTGGGTAAAATTAAAAATGTTTGTAGTGTGGCTGTGCCATTTGTGGCAATTGCGCTTGTTGGTCCAATGTCAGAAGCTTCAATGCTAGTGCTTGAATCAGCCTATCAAATTGCCGGTCACCTCTCACTGGCTGCTCCAGACAATCCTCCTGCCTTCTACCATGACACTTCCAGAAAAGCTGGCCCAGATGGCCATATCCAAGTTAATATTGGATACAGCCATCTGATTTAAACTTGGGCGCTGTGACACCAATTAAATTGTAAACCTATTCAAACTTGGTGGCCAAACACCCGGGCCACTGAGTTTGAATTGGTCAGTGATTTGCTTGGTGGCACAGCGCCCAAGTTTGAATTGGATGGCCGCATACAATATTAAATGGGATGCGGCCATCCAAGCCAGCTTTTTTGGCTGTTTGAACCACATGATTTTTCAAAAATCATCTCTCAGGCTTGGCCCTTGAGAGCAGCCAAACCACCATCTGCGGAGTTGGAAGGATTATCTCAATCTGTAGCAAATTTGTTGCTTGCCCACTGTACACCCCTTAGTTGTTACGGTGTTGTACCAGTGTCCTGTGGGCTAATGACCCTTTTTTGCCTCAAAGGGTTGCTGAAAAATCATCTGCAGGGACAGGACAAAGCTGAAGTTGAATACAACATTTGTTCCAATTTTACCAAAGTTCTGGACAGATTGAAACTCACAATTGGGAACAGGGCTTACTTCAAAGGATAATGATTGGCTTCCCTCCTTCCGGAAATCACTGGAACTGTAGTTGATGTATGTGTTTTGCTTTGCATAATTAGCAGACTGACAGCTGACATTCTCCCAGAGCCTTTGAGTTGTAACTTATCCACAGTGAATTACATTTGGGTTGCTTGAATCTCCCTTGGATTATCCTGCGTAGAAGACTTCAGATGATGGCAATCTTTCCAACCTTGCCCAGTTGTGCCCGGCAACCTCCGGCATCAAATTCCTGTTACCCTTCTATTGAAGCTTAACCTAGAAGCATGTGTTCTATCATTCCAGCAACCACTCTGCGGACCAATTAGGTTTAATTTCAAGATCATGAGACTCATATGAGCCTGCGCTCCTCCTAATCATATTGATTAATTTTCTTGCCAAAGATGTCCAACAGCAAAAACCTTCCAATTTTGACTTTGTCCAATTTTTCTTTGTGAAAAATCATAATACAAGGCTACCGCAGGCAGCATGGCCTGTAAAAAGTATCTCAATAACCCCAACCTTCCTTCCAAAGCAACCAGTCTAGCCAACTGGGAAGACAAATGCATCAAAGTCTCCGGAATCCTATATCAATGCATGGGTGAAACCAATCATCAGTGATTCATCAAAAACGACAACACCAAAGCTCCTCACGCTATCTAGACAGCGTTGGTTGGATACTATGAGTCCAACTCTGTTCACAATCAATCTGTTGTCTACCAAGAGTTTCTGGCACTGACCCACAAGTCATCAGTTGCCACCTTCCTTAACAAACTCAATGCTTGCATCAGCGGTATGGCTGCCATAGGACTGAAAATTGGCACACCTGAGGAAAATTGTGACCCCAAAGAATCACTTATGGCCAAGGCAATCCTTGCCAAACTGCTGGCCAAATTTGCATTGGCAAAATAAATTCTCTACCAAAAACAGCCCCTCACCATCACCATGATTTGCGACAGCCTTGACAACAAGAGACACAAAGTCGCTGCACCAACCCCAACCACAACACCTGTAATCAAGTAGCAGTCGTCACTCAAGACAAAAATTAGCTCCGGCAAGCCAGTGTTGGACAAGGACTACCCTTGCTGTGCACAGGGCTGTTACAATCCAGCCACCGCAGAACACACCAAGGAGGAATGCCAAATGAAGCGGAAACCCAAACCTGCTGCCAAGATGGCAACCAACCACCACGACGGATCAGACTCAGAGGATCCTTCCTCCCTGCAATTTGTAGCCAGCGGCTTACTGTGCTAAAAACGCGCGTACACTGCAGTTTCCACCTGCAAAGTTGGCTTCCTTGACAGCCAAGGCAGCCACAAGCCAAAGATGCTCATTGAACTCGCCAATGGGAACAATCTTGAATCCAAGGGCAAAGGATTTGTCTCCATTAACACCAAGGAGGGAGCGGCAGTCAAGCTCAAGGCATTGCACATGCCTGAACTCTCTGGCATGCTGATCAGCTTTGGAAGGCTCTTTGAAAGCAGGTGTGATGTTGTTTGCACTGGACGGAAGTCATTTGACCTTGTCAAAAACAAAACCATCATCCTTTTGGCGGAACTTGCAACGTTCATCTGAAAGCAACATCCCCAGGTCAGTCCCCAATTCAACACGCACTTGTTGCAAGAAAAGCAACATCAGCTGATCTCAAGCAGATCCACAGAGCCACAGGAAACCCCAACTCAAAGGCTCTGAGAAGGATGTTTCCTAAGTTTTTCTTTGGCAACCTGAAGTGTGAAGCATGTGCATTATCAAAATTGGACCAGCTGCCCTACCCTGGATCACTTCCCAAAACTACTTGTCCTCTTGAATATGTCTCCATGGATTTGAGTGGCAAAATCTCACCCCCATTTTTCAGTGGCATTCAATGCTACTTTAAAATTAAAGATCACTTCACTCAGTTTTGCCATGTCTACTTGTTATTCTCTAAGTCCGAAACCTTCCATTTCTTTATGCAATACTATCTTGAAGTCACCAACCACCACACGTGCAACATTGAAACCATCCTCTTTGATGGAGGAGGGGAATTCAATTCCAAGGAATTTTTGTTGTTCCTCAAATCCAAGGGAATAACCGTCCAATTCACTGCCCCGTACACCCCACAACAAATCCCAGTGGCCAAACAGCCAACCGCACCACTTCCAAAAAAGCACATTGCATTCTTAAGCAAGCTCAGTTACTATCCAAATACTGGGGGAGGGGGTTTCTACAGCTGTCTTCCTTGAGAAAATCACCCCTGTCTGTAATCTCAAATGAAAAGCCTTGTACCAACTCTGGTTCAAAAGACCCTTTGAAAACTGTAGACTTAAGCCCTTTGGCTGTCTAGCCTTTGCCAACATCCCAAAGAATCTGTGCAATGGGAAATTTGGCAAAACATCAAAGAAGGGCCTCCTGGTTGGCTATCAACAAGGGGCGCACAACTGGCGTGTCCTGCTGCAAGGAGAGGAAGTGGAGCGCTGCCATGATGTAATATTCCATGAGACAGATTTCCCAGGAGTCTCCACTTTTGCCCCAATGTAAGACTCAAAAGTGTTAGTAAAAACCCTTTTCTGAATGGAGGTGCAAGATCTGCCCTTCTATACTATCAGAAAAACAAGACCACCAAGCTTGCTTGGCAATTTATTTATAGTGATAGGAATGGTTAGTTCAAGATGACTGGCAGAACCATACTTATAGTTATACTTGTGCTTTTTTTCAATGATGCTTGATGATTTTGACTATGACTGATGATGTTGATTAGATGAGTATGTGATGCTGATGATAATTGGCAATGATAGGCGTAGATGGTTGGAGGCTTTGAGTGCTAATGAGTATGAGTGTTGATGAATATGAGTGTTGATGAGGATAGGTGATGATGATAATGGTGCATTTTGAGGGTGTATGTGTATGATGAGGATTTGTTAAGCTAATGAGTTCTGGGAGCTGACACTACTATCAAGGATGGATGATGATGATGATGATTTGTAATGCAAAATGAGTTTTGGGAGCTGATGCTACAACCAGGGATTGAAACCGCTACCTAATGATAAGTGGGTATATATGAGAGAGGCCTTAAGTTATATAAGGGTCTGGTATCCTAGTTGGGTAAGGGTCTGTTAGGGGTTACCCTTCAACGGTCTTACGCCAATGAAGGTGACTAGTATAACTAAGAGTTGTTGGATGAATAATATGTAATTGCTAAAGAGCAATAAAACCTCAACAGAGAAGTGACCAGTGGGCACTATAGGGGATAGTAACACTAATATCTGATATATAAGGGTGTGTAAAAATATAAGTTGGAGATATATTCTGGGGACTGAATCTGGTGAGGAAGGGGAAAACAGCTAGAGAAGAGCCCTTCTTCTATCAAAATCCTGACAAAATGGGAGGTGGTCAACTTGTTGTTGGAACAATTGTCAGCCTAAGTCTCTATAGTGACGGTAGGATGAATAAAGGAGATACAGCTTCTTATAAGCAGATCCAAATCTGCACCTGTTGGTTGCCGCCCAACTCATAGTCAACAACAATGGTCATCACCATTGTTGTTGACTTCATAATTGGTAGCCAGAATCTCTATCCTCTTCCCTGTGTACCCGCCATGACAGTGATGGGTATCTCATTCACAACAGGGCACACACCAGCCTTGTTTGTGGGACTTGCTCACAGTTCCATATGGACATCCACAATCATGTTATGACTTGCCATGCCCCCGTCTACGGATGCTGAATTTTATCAACACCCTGTGGCCCTATTGTGTGAGCCAACCCCTCCCCACCAACCCACCAATTGAGCCAGAAAAGTAAAGGGCACACGTACATCTCCTTGTTGAAATTTTTTATTCATGCTGGGCTGCCTTGCTCATTCTCAGATCATCCTCCAAGAACAAATATATATAATGCACCGCTCCAGAGTCAATGGGTTCCCCTCTTGGACCATTTAATCAGCTGAACACCTGTCTGCAAGAAGCTCAAAAGATGGGTCTGGGATTGTCAGCAACAATTTGATATTTTAGGATCATAGCTTAGACCTTCTTCCTATGGCTGAGTGATCAGTTGGAAATAGCTAAACACCTTAAAGTGCAGAGGCTGAGATTCCATGATCTCTAGTAATTACTCAAATGTTGTGTGAGGCCAACCTTCTGATAATATATAAATATATAGTGATTTGAATATGTTGTGTGATCTAATCATATATATAGATGGTGATTTGAAATATTGGTTGTACGATTTCATAGTGGAGATCCAATCAGAGCTTGGCCCACAAACATTGTATTGGAAATGAATAAAATTCTAATGGAAATTTAATAAGAGGAAAATCAAACCTCATTTGAAACATTGGGAGCATGCTCAATTCTGAAAGCACCAGTATCCAAATCATGTTGCCACTTCTCTCAAACATCCATGTGCATCCTTTCTAATCCTATCTTCAGTTCTTTGCTGGTCAGAGTAGAATTGTCTGATTGAACAATCCTGAAATTTGGATGATTTTGTTGGAGAGTGGCGATTGGATCAGCTTGCATCGGAAATTTCACCTTAGGACGGCACATGATTTCACCTGTTCATGTGAATTAAATGTTTCAAGCTTTCAACACACAAAAAAGGCAATTAATTATTTAGAGGCAATTGATTACTTACAAAGCATTATATTCAGGTTTTCCCTCAGATTACTCCGTATTTCATTACATTTTTTTGGCCTTTTTGCGTTGCCATTGGTATTCAGAAGATCCTTCCACTGCCTCTTGAATAGCCCGTCCATGACAGTAGGCTTCAAAATTTTCTTTGGACTTTCAGCAATCTTGTGCAACTCCAAGCCATACTGAATTGTTGGATAGTTCTTTGCAAAAGCTCCCACTTCCAGGAAATTGAGTAGCTACAAGAACATAGTATGTTAGATTATAGAGGTTTGATATAGTGAAGAACTGAAGGGCCGTCACATCCGTCACATATACTGAATCAGCAGGGCTCATATCAATCATAAACTGCTGTTCAAAATGGATTGCTTACCTCGGAATTGACACGGTTAATATGGTTGATCACTTGTTTTTCTGTTTTTGATTTGGGATTGGGACCGTCATCTTTTTGCACAAGCAGTAGATTGACCTTATCGTGATTCACAAGTTTCTCGTATAAGGGCTGATAGATCAATTCTTCATGAGATATTGTTGCTTGGAATGTATCTGTCTCGTTGTTGTTGTCATCCTCCTCATCTGGGTCATCAGGGATGGGTAGTTTTGAAAAGTGTCGGAATACTTTGGCTTTGAACACCTCCTTTTCTTTCTCAGACAATGCTCTCCACGCTTTTCCAACGTCTCCATTACAATTATCCCAACCATGGGGACATCCCTTTGGCGGGACTAGATCAGATTAGATTAAACAGTTAGTTTAAACAAGGATAATACATTTCCACAAGATTACACACCTGGGATATCAGCACTGGCACGACTGAATGCAACAAAACAATTCCAGCCACATTTTTTTTTGGGTGGGACAATCTTCCCCTCTGATGTGTGATTTTCATAGTATCAGTGTTTTTTTTATTTAAAGGATATGTAAATTTCACACTTACAGCCAGGAATTAACCATTTTAGCCAAGACATTTCCAATCAATGCCAACATAAGTTTCAATTTGGTGGCATTCATCTTGTGAAACCGGAGTGCTTCTTGAACCTTGGGTGGAATGCGATTGGACTGGTTGGTTTGTTTGCTGAGAACATCCAGGAGTTGTTTCTCTGACCAGACGTCCAGTTGGCTCTCATAGTTTTCAAGGGTGAAGCTGGAGACACTGGCAGTCAAGTCGAAATCTTGAGGAGTTGAGCTTTGTTGCTGTTGTTGAATACCTTTGTTTGATTCTGTAGATTGTCTTCTACCCCTTTTTGCAAGTCCTCCTCTTTCTCTACCCCAACCAGAGTTTGACCTTCCGCCTCTTCCAACTTGGGTTGTTTTGTTTTGTGGTTGTGTAGAGTTTTTGCCGGCTGGGCGTCTATTAGAACGGGTTGAAACCATGATGACTGTGAACAAACGGGGATGTGACTCGAGTTAGACTGTCAGCCTACGTGATGCCAAGAACAAAGTTCTTCTAGCTACACGTGGTGCAAAGATATAAAAAGGTGGTTTCACGCGTGGGTCTCACGGTGAAATGGGGTAAAGTAGAAAAAGGAGAAAGAAATATAACAAAAAGCAAAAGCTTTTTATCAAAGAGGGGCCTGAGTTACAGGGGTGTTTACGGTGCCCTCTATGAATTAGATCCTGAAATAACAGGGGTACTCTAATTATCTGGTCCTTTGACAAGGAGTACGCCCAGAAATGACAAAGAAAGAAGTGCTACGGGGAATTTTACTCACTAATGCTAAAATCCACGCAGAGGGGTCTTCTTCAAGCTTGGCAGCAATCTTGAGGCGTCAAAAGCAGGCAAGAACTGATTGGAAAGCTGGGAATTTGTTGTGGTAATTGTTGGTTGAGGTGATGATCCAATATAACAGGTATAACAAGGCTAAAAACTAGTGTAAAGGCTGGTTGATTGCGTTGGTATATGCTGGTATGATAAAAGATGATGGGGATTGTCAAAAGTGGGCAAACAAAGCTCTTTAAATATCAATTTTGGGCCACTGTGTGCGTGGTAATTTGCCTCAATTGCAGGTGTGGCCCATTTCAAACCAAACCAGGCCATTGTTACGCTAGTTTGGACCAAAAAGGGCAAGCCACAGCTGCTTATGGGTGAATATACAAGGTTATGATGAATTTGTTGACGCCAAATAACCATGTAGACCAACCTGGTTCAATACTACTGGCTTGGTATAGTCAACAGTAGCATTGAAGGAGTGGTTACGCCTGAAAAGGGCCACAAATATTGAGACTGGGCCACGCTACAGGTGTTAAACATGTGTAATTAAGGTTTTAAAGGCGGAAACCTTGTTTATATATATGATGCAAGGTTCCTGAAACCTAGTTACATACATGCTGCCTTAGTAACATGTATTTGTGTAGTTCATGCGGGGTTTTTTTAGTGAATTGGGCCAATTTGTGTAACCAGTGCGCGGGGTTGGAACATTAAACCCCATTTGGGCCTAACTCAGCCATTTCACACAACACTTTGAAATGACGTCCATTTTTGGTCATTTCCCAGTTGGTATCATAATAGTCAACCAACATGTTACGCATGGATGCCGTGCAATCCTACATGTGGGGGAAATGGGTAAAAGGGGTGAAGGAGTGAGAATTAGGGGGTACCATGAGTGGGATACCCTAGGTTATTTTGCATCTAGATTAAGAATCTGCCATAATATTCTAAGTTTTCTTTAAGGTTTAAGAGTTATGGTAACATTTTGTGTAAAACATGATTTTGACAGGGTATTTCAATGTTTATTCTTATTTTGTATTTATACATAACAAAGCCATAATTCATTACAAAGTGAGAGAAATTCCTACACATGTAATAATGTCTCTAACTTTGGTAATACAATTTATTTTCTAATTTTCAATGTTTTTATTATGATTTTATCTTTTCATGTACTCTTTGTTAGATTGTCTCTGAAGAGTAGCAAGCTGACATAGACCAACTTGCATCACTGCCAGAAAATCTGGCTCGGATGGCTGCATCCAAGTTTTTATTGGATGCGGCCATCCGATTCAAACTCGGGCGCGCGCCACCGAGTGAATCACTGACCGATTCAAACTTGGTGGCCAAATGCCTGGGCTGCTGAGTTTGAATGGGTCAGCAATTCACTCGGTGGCGCGCGCCCGAGTTTGAATTGGATGGCTGCATCTGATAAAAACTTGGATGCAGCCATCCAAGCCAACTTTTCTGGCAGTGCATATGATTGATGAAGGATTGATGTTACCTGATGTAAACTTTTGAGATGAAATTTTATATATAAGATGTGAGCTGGGTGAGTTTAAGGTGTTGATGTTGATCTGATGGTGACTTTTTTTTGAGTAACCCCCAAGAAAGCGGTGCGGCTGATGGAGCCAACCCCCATGTCACACCAATGTGCACCTGCCCCACCTGCGCGCCCCCTGTGCACACTTTTTTCCAAAAAACAAGAAGGGTGCGCCCCAGTTAAAGCATGCCCACAGCCCCCTGCTGATTTTGGATACCCAATCTGAGCAGGGGGCTCCCTGTAAAGAGGTATACCGAGTTGGTTTACCAATGTGGGTACCCACTTGCCAGATGAATCTCAAAAAATAAAATATTAAAAATTAAAATCACCTCATTATACCTTTGTCAGCCTTAAAACAAGCACTGGTGTGCACAATTCACTGTGCCAGCCATTGGCATACCTCTGTGAGGGGGATATAGGTGCCTGGGGGCTTGCACTTTCTCAAAAGTTGTACTACCAACCCTAGTCTAGACACATGTCTGTGTGGGAGATGTGGGAACCACCAGGTCCATCACAAAGCAATCCTCCCATCAGGGGGACTGATGCTACATTAGGTAGTTGTGCAATAATAAGTTTTAATATGAATTTCTACTAGTATGCTGCACAGGTCTGCCCCAGAGACAAAATGCAAGTTGAAGTATTATTTTTGACAGCTTTTACAATATAACATTGAGTTAATTTTTCAGGAAAGAGACCTTGCCATACCACCATTAGGCTTTGGGAATTCACTACAATGTTTGACTCAAGATCCTCTAGTTTTTAGAAAGAAGATAGACATATAATTGGGACACCCTCTAACAATCAATGTAATCCCACAAGATTCTTTCTGCAACAATAGGCTCAAAAATTCACTTGAAAAATTGATGGAGGGTTTTGGAGGAGTATGTAATTGCTTTTTTACCTTCTGCCTTTCATGCTAGCAGGGGAGCCAATGAAACATTATATACCTTTATTATGATTTTGAATTGAAGTTCCACAACTATATTGATGGCTGTTAGGTTTGTTTCAAGGTGTCACAGGATTGAGGGGGATAGAAAAGGGCTGTTTCATTTTATATTATTGAGTAAAACAGAGGGGAAGGATTAGCAGCTTGATACTTACATCCTGTTGATTGACATTTCCACCTGCACCATATTTAAGTAGCAGGAGGTAGCACATGTTTTGAATGCAATCCCTCCATAGATTAACCTGAAGGGGGTCAGATAAGTATAAATGTGGTACAATTTTTGACACAATTTATATGTTTGATGAATGCTGAGTTGGGAATAGGTTTCCTGTAAGTGTTTGAAACTGATCCTATTTATATAATGACATTTTATTTTTTGCTGCAGAGTGCTCTTACCTTGTTTTCATAAATTTTGATCTGTGTGTGTATATCATAAATAAAAATTGGTGAATTATTTCTTTTTTTGCTAAATCAAGTCTTATATCCAGCCACTGCAGGGGCCAGTTTGGGCTTCCACTAATGTTCTGGCTTGGTTGACACACACAATCAAATGATATTGTGTGACATGCTCATCTCTTTCCACTCCCCTTCATTTTTGCTCCATATCTCTGCAAGATATCAGGCTTCAATTTAATCATTAAGCTTTACCCTCTCCCTTCACACTTTTTTCTGAATTTAATTCTTCAATTTTCATCTACTAAATATTTGAGATGTTTCTTGGATTCATTGAGAAACCACAAATGCTCACTTCCAACCCTTCTAATCCTATTTCGAATTGACTCCAATTTCATAGCATATTTAATTATCCTCCTTCATTACCAAGCTCAACATGATCCACATTCAGATTTTTCCTCCTTTTTTCTTATCTTTAACTCATAATTCCATCAACTCAACACTTTTTGACCATTGTGATTTAGCTGCATGCCGTGAAAATTACCTTCTTGTGATGCAATTTAATTACTTTCTGCCAGAATTTTACCAGGTTGGCAACATAGTCTTGCACAAATCCTTTTTCAAAATCCCTTGTGTGCCATTTTCACTCCACCTTTGTGGGAAAGTCCAAGCTTCCCCTCCAACTTCTCAAGATCATTGACAAAGTTGGGTCAAAAGAGCCCTCCCCCATCCAAAGAACAGCCATCCTTCTGGGCATCAATAACCAGGACTTGATTTAAATCATCAAGGTGGCTCAGGAAATACTTCCTGCTATTTTGTTTCTTATGCTGAGGACCCTGGAAGATTCCTGTCCTGAAGGATGAGAACTGGTGCCTGGGACCCTATGCAACCATCCTGTCTCCTACACAAAAAAAGCTGGCACAGAAGATTGATGTGGAAAAAGACAAGTTTGAACTTCAGCTGGGTTATAGATGTCTGTGATTGTGGACCTGTAGGGAAAAGCAATGGATAAAAAATCTTACAGGGAGGAGATTATCATTGCCACACACTACATACCCACAATATATCCCGTATGGGATACTGAGTAAGATATTAAGGATATATGGGATATCTTGTAGTGGTCAACTTTTTCAAAACAACCCCCATATAACATCACCATATCACCATATCATATAACTGTCATATCCCAATAAAACAATATCATATCACTGTCATATGACAAGATAACACCATCATATCACTATCATATCACAAGATAACACTATTGTAAGCACTGTCAGCATTGACCAGTCAAACATGGATGGTCCAGCAGTGCTCAAACATATGTGTTCAACCAGTGATCTTGGACAGGTAAAGTCCAACCAAAGCCCATGCTGGCCATTCAAGTGGGTCTTCCTAACCAGTTCCTGGCTGGTGGTGGCTGGTTTCATTCAAAACCAATTGGACAGGGCCCAACTGGCTGGCACAGGCTTTGGTCAGACCGTGCCTGTCCAATCACTGGTTAAACACCGCTGTTCAAAAACTGCTCAACCAGCTTTGTTGGACCAATCAATTCCAGAAGTGAAGCTTGCCTCACTCCAAGCTTGCATCAACTAAGGACTTCAGTAATACTCATGTTGCCACATGTCAACTGCTGGCATTTGAGCAAGTTTTTATTGCAGTGCCTAGCCCAGTGGCTTTTCCAGTGCATTGCGCAATGAGTGCTTGACCTGATCAACAAGTGCAAAAAAAATTGGTAAACTCCATGCAAACATCTGTACTAATGTGGACAACTTTCCAAGCAATCTGCAGATTGCGACTCCATGCAAAAAATTAGTAGAAATGTTTTGCATGGGGTTTAGAAATTTTGTTGCACTTGTTGATCAGGTCAAGCACTTCTTGTGGCAATGCGCTGGTACAAGCTGATTCAGTTTTCCCCTTTTGCTGCCCTCTGCTCCCTGATGTCGCACAAGGATACTGTCCTTTGGGTTTTCCAAACTTCCTTTCCCATCTCCGGTTTTTCCCTGAAGACATCCATTTACACCATTCCCGGACTTTTCTGCACCCTGCACTGTGACGCCATGCAACCCTACTACCATCCATTTCTGTTCTCAAATGCAAAAGTACCCAACAGTCACCAACAACCAAAAGGCTTGTTGTCACAAGTGCTTTCCGCAGTTGGTGCTCTATAGTCTCACTTTTGAAATTCCTGCCATTGCAACAAAACCTTAAGTATTGTGCCTTTTGCCTGTCAAGATTAGGCTTCACACATCAAAATTTCACAAATTACCTATTTTTTCCTGTGTCTTCCCAGGAAAAAAGACCCTTGCACATGGTGAATCAAAAGCATAGATATGGCCAATTAACTCCTGTGAGCCAAGATTTGATTTGAATATAGTGGTGTGGTGGTATCACGTGTTTTTCCTGTCAAGATTTGGCTTCACACATCAAACTTTCACAAATTATCTATTTTTTCTTTGTTTCCTTATGAAGAAGGACCCTTGCACATGGTGAATCAAAAAAATATATATGGCCTATTTATAGCTGCAAGTCATTGTTCATTTTTGATATAGTGGTGTGGTATTATCACATTTTTTGCCTGTCAAGATTTGGCTTCACACATGAATATTTCACAAATTACTTTTTTTTCTGTGTTTTCTCAGGAAAAAAGACCCTTACACATGGTGGAAAAAAAATAGATAAAGACAATTGATGCCTTTGAGCCAAAATTTTATTTTCATATATTGGTGTGGTATTAGCATTTTTTGCTTGTCAAGATTTGGCTTCATGCATCAAAATTTCACAAATTACTCATTTTTTTCATTTTCTCAGGAAAAAATACCCTTGCACATGGTGAATCAAAAATGTACATATGGCCAATTGATGTCTGTGAGCCCAGGATTGATTTGAATGTATTGTTTTTGTGGTATCATGCCTTTTGCCTGTATTCCAGATTGGGCTTTGCACATCAAAATTTCACAAATTTCCTATTTATCCTGTGTTTTCTCAGGAAAAAAGACCCTTGCACATGGTGAAGGAAAAAAATGGATAAAGCCAATTGATGCCTGTGAGCCAAGGTTTGATTTTTAAATATTGGTGTGGTAGTATCACATGTTTTGCCCATCAAGAGTTGGCTTCACAATTGAAAATTTCCCAAATCTCCCGTTTTTTCTGCGTTTTCTCAGGAACAAAGACCCTTTCACATGGTGAATCAAAAACTTAGGTATGGCCAATTGATGTATCAGAGTCAAGGGTTGATTTTCATATAGTGGTGTGGTATTATCATGCCTTTTGCCTGTCAAGATTTTGCTTCACAAATCAAATTTTCACAACTTACCTATTTTCCTGTGTTTTCTCAGGAAAAAGACCCTTTCACATGGTGAATCAAAGACATAGATATGGCCAATTCATGCCTGTGAGCCAAGGTTTGGTTTTCACCTAGTGGTGTGTTAGCATTCATTGCGTGTTTTGGCTGTCAAGATTTGGCTTCATGCATCAAAGTTTCACAAATTACCTTTTTTACTGTGTTTTCTCAGGAAAAATGACCCTTGCACATGGTGAATCAAAAACATAGATATGGACAATTCATGCCTGTGAGTCAAGGTTTGATTTGAATTTAGTGGTGTGGTATTATCATGCATTTTGCCTGTTAAGATTGGTCTTCATGCATCAAAATTTCACAAATTACCTATTTTTCCTGTGTTTTCTCAGGAAAAAAGACCCTTGCACATGGCACCACAAAAAACAATTATCACTTGATGTCAATTGACATGTGGCTAGGTGCAGAAAGGTATCTGTGATCTATCTGGTGCATCACAGATTCAGCCCCCTGGAACCCACAAAGGCGCCATTGTAATTGGGATGAACTGGAATTTGAGCTACATCAGAGCAGGGATTGATTCTACATGATGTCCCTTGTATTAAAGGTAAAATTGTTTTTTGTGGTGTGGTGAATCAGAAAAATTGATCTGGAAATTGGTGCCTGTGAGACAAGGTTTGATTTGAATATAGTGGTGTGGTAGTATGACGTGTTTTGCCTGTCAAGATTTGGCTTCACCCATCAAAATTTCACAAATTACCTATTTCTCCTGTGTTTTTCCAGGAAAAAGACCCTTGCACATGGTGAATCAAAAACGCAGACATAGGAAATTGATACTTCTGAGTCAGGGCTTGATTTCCATATAGTAGTGTTGTAGTATCATGCCTTTTGCCTGTCAAGACTTGGCTACACGCATCAAAAGTTCACAAATTACCCGTTTTTTCTGTGTTTTCTCAGGAACAAAGACCCTTTCACATGGTGAATCAAAAACATAGATACGGCAAATTGCTTCCTGTGAGCCAAGGTTTGATTTGCATATAGTGGTGTGGTATTATCATTCCTTTTGCCTACCAAGATTGGGCTTTTTGCATCAAAATTTCACAAATTACCTATTTTTCCCCTGCTTTCTCAGGAAAAAAGCCCCTTGCACATGGTGAATCAATGAAACTTTGATGCACAGAGCCCAATCTTGACAGGCAAAATGCATGAAACTGCCACACCACTATATGCAAATCAAACCTTGGCTCACAGGCATCAATTGGCCATATCCATGTTTTTGATTCACCATGTGAAAGGGTCTTTGTTCCTGAGACAACACAGAAAACACGGTATGTTATTCTTAACATGTCAAAATTTTTAGTTTTTTCTTTTTCTATATTTCTCTATATTTCTTTCAGGATTTCCTCCTTTTCTCTTATATCCACTCACTACTTCTCAGCATTGACTCCAGAATCAGATTCTACAGGTACAACTTACCTCAGTTACAACTCACGGGAGCCTCATTACACTACTGGATGGGAAGTTATGGCCAACTCAATATGTATAACACTATGTAACAACAGCAGACATGTAACACTAGTGATAACCCATAAAATATGGGGGTTCTTATTTTCTCTTATTTTTTACTTATATTCTCTGATAGCTCATACATCTTAAGTCTTTACTTCTTGAAGGTTCTTTCTTCCTGAAGCATCACTCTTCTCAACACATCTTATTCAAAAAACATAGCTTATAGTTATCATGTTTCCTGGATTTCACACATATTCTTTTCTTCCGGACAGTTCTTTTATTCTTATGGGAGTATGGGTCTCATCAAAACTTCTTATGCATTCATTTGTAGCTTGTATTCTAGGGGATTCTTATATTTACCAGTTTCTTTCCAGTCACAAGACCCAAAGGCAGGGCCCAGTTGTACTCACCTTGGAGCTAAAATCCCTCACTTTTGTCTATTTAAGAGGCTCTCCTCCAGGTGTTTTTCCCCCGTTCCTCTCCAGATTTTGTCCCCACAAATATATCAGTACCTTACACACTCAACACCCTTATTACAATACACCTGATATTAGTACACTACCCCTATAGTCTACTACTGGTCACTCCTCTACTGAGGTTTTACTGTACCATTATTACTACATACATACATTAGCGATCAATTGTTTATAGTTATCATCAACACCTTTCAGTAGCTTGAGACCCTCTTTGGACTAAGACTGCCCAAGTACCATTACTAAGCAGACCCTTATCCAACTAGGTTATCCAACCTTTATTATTACAAACCCTTTTATTACATAAGCCCTCATCACAAGGTAGCCTGTTCAATCCCTGGTTGTAGCGTCAGCTCCCAAACTCATTTAGCACTACAAACCTATCATCATCATCATCATCCATCCTTGGTAGTAGCATCAGCTCCCAGAACTCATTAGCTTAAAACACCTTCATCATATACATACACCTTTGACAGTCATCACCATCATACCTACATACCACCCGCAGACATCTTGAACAGACCAAATCCTATCACTATAAATAATCTGCCAAGAGATCTTGGTGGTCTTGTTTTTCTGATAGTATAGAAGGGCAGAGTTTTGCATCTCCATTTTCCCCTTCTCCATTCAGAAAAGGTTTTAACAACACTTTTAAGTCTTACAACAGGTAATTTGTGATCTTTTGATGCATGAAGCCAAGTCTTGACAGGCAAAAGGCATGATAGTACAACACCACTATATGGAACACAAACCCTGATTCAGAGGCCTAAATTGGGTATATCTGTGTTTTTGATTTACCATGTGCAAGGGTCTTTTTCATGGGAAAACACAGGAAAAATAGGTAATTTGTGAAATGTTGATGCGTGAAGCCAAATCTTGACAGGAAAAACAAGTGATACTACCACACCAATAGATGCAAATCAAACCTTGGCTCACAGGCATCAATTGCTATATCAATACTTTTGATTCACCATATGCAAGGGTCTTTTTTCCTGAGAAAACACAGGAGAAAAGGTAATTTGTGAAATTTTGATGCAGGAAGACCATCTTGACAGGCAAAGGGCATGATATTACCAAACCAATATTCAAATCAAACCTTGGGCTCAAAGGCATGAATTGTCCATATCTATTTTTTTTGATTCACTCTGTGAAAGGGTCTTTTTTCCTGAGGAAAGACAGGAAAAAAGGTAATTTGTGAAATTTTGATGCAAGAAGCCAAATCTTGAAAAGCAAAACACACAATCCTACCACACCTATATAAAAATCAAACCTTGGCTCACAAGCATCAATTTTCTATATCTTTGATTTTCTTTCACCATGTGCAAGGGTCTTTTTTCCGGAGAAAAGGCAGAAAAAAAAGGTGATTTGTGACATATTCATACGTGAAGCCAAATCTTGACCCGCAAAACACATGATACTACCACACCAATATATGACAATCAAACCTTGTCTCACAGGCATCAATTGGATATATCCATTTTTTTGATTCACCATGTGCAAGGGTCTTTTTTCCTGAGAAAATGTGGGATAAATAGGGAATTTGTGAAATTTTGATGTGTGAAGCCCAATCTTGACAGGCAAAAGGCATGATACTACCAAACCACTAGATTCAAATCAATCCTTGGCTCAAAGGCATCAATTGTCCATATCTACATTTTTGATTCACCATGTGCAAGGGTCTTTTTTCCTGAGAAAATGCAGAAAAAGTGGGTAATTTGTTAAATTTTCATGCGTGAAGCAAAATCTTGACAAGAAAAACACGCAATAATACCACACCACTATTTAAAAATCAAATCTCGGCCCACGTGCATCAAATTATATATCTATTTTTTTGTTTCACCATGTGCAAGGGTCTTTTTTCCTGAGAAAATGCAGAAAAAAAAGGTAATTTGTGAAATATTCATGTGTGAAGCCAAATCTTGACAGGCAAAACATGTGATAATACCACACCACTATATCAAAGATGAACATTGACTCATAGCTATCATTTGTCCCTATCTATGTTTTTGATTCACCATGTGCATGGGTCCTTTTTCATGAGGAAACACAGACAAAATAGTTAATTTGTGAAAGTTTGATGTGTGAAGCCAAATCTCAACAGGCAAAAGGCATGATACTACCATACACCACTGTATGCAAATCCACCTTTGACTCAGATGCATCAATTTTTAATTTTTATGTTTTTCATTCATCATGTGCAAGGGTCTTTTTTCCTGAGAAAACACAGGAAAAATGGCTAATTTGTGAAATTTTCACGTGTGAAGCCCAACCCTGACAGGCAAAACATGTGATACTACCACACCACATTATGAAAATCAATCCTTGGCTCACAGGCATCAATTTGCCAGATCTATGTTTCTGATTCACCATGTGAAAGGGTCTTTTTCCAAGAAAACATGGTAAAAATAGGTAATTTGTAAACTTTTGATGTGTGATGCCCAATCTTGACAGGCAAAAGGCATGATACTACCACACCACTATACTCAATAAACACTTGACTCAGAGGCATCAATTGGCCATATCCATGTTTTTGATTTACCATGTGCAAGGGTTTTTTTCCTGAGAAAACATGGGAAAAATAGATAATTTGTGAATTTTTATATGTGAAGCCAAATCTTGACAGGCAAAAGGCATGATACTACCACACCATAATATGAAAATCAAAACTTGACTCAGATTCATCAATTGGCCATACCTATGTTTTGATTCACCATGTGCAAGGGTCTTTTTTCCTGCAAAACACGGGAAAAATAGGTAATTTGTGAAATTTTGATGTGTGAGGCCCAATCTTGACAGGCAAAAGGCATGATACTACCACACCACTATATGAAAATCCGACCTTGGCTCACAGGCATCAATTAGCCATATCTATTTTTTTGATTCCCCATGTGCAAGGGTCTTTTTTCATGAGAAAATGCAGAAAAAATAGATTAGGGGGTATCAGATATAGGCAAATCCACACTTATTTAATTGACTGGTTTTCAAAAATCTACCATTTTTAAAACCTGTTGGTTGCTCATCAATCATCATTTTGGATCCAGCAATGAAGAAAAAGATTTCTGGATAATTGATAGGTTTCTAATTGTGGATTTGGTGTATTGGACACCCCCTACACCATGATTGCTGGTGTGTTGCTTGTATGGCAAGCACACCCCAATTACAAAAGGGCCTTTGTACTCTTGTGTGTTGCTTGCTATACAAGCAACACGCTTTTTTTCATGGTGCTAATTTGTGAAATTTTGATGCATGAAGCCATATCTTCTCAGGCAAACACCCAATACTAGTACCACACCACTATATGTAAATCAAACCTTGGCTCACATCCATCAATTTTCCATATCTATCTTTGTTTTCACCACTTGCAAGGGGACTTTTTTCCTGAGAAAAGACAGAAAAACAGGGTGATTTGTGAATATCCATGCCTGAAGCCCAATCTTGCCAGGCAAAACATGCAATACACCACACCACTATATGAAAATTAAATCTTGGCTCAAAGGAATTAATGGCCATATCTATGTTTTTGATTCACCAAGTGCAACGGTCTTTTTCATGAGAAAACACAGAGAAAAAGTGTAATTTGTGAAATTTTCATGCGTGAAGCCACATCTCAACAGGCAAAAGGCATGATACTGCCACACCACTATATGAAAATAAACCCTTGACTCAGAGGCATCAATTGGCCATATCTATGTTTTGATTCACCATGTGCAAGGGTCTTCTGTCATGAAAACGTAGAAAAAAAGGGTAATTTGTGAATTTTGATGCGTAAAGTCACATCTGAACAGGCAAAAGGCATCATACTGCCAAAAAACTACATGAAAATCAACCCTTGACTCAAGTCAGAGGAATCAATTGGCCATATCTATGCTTTTGATTCACCATGTGCAAGGGTCTTTTTTCCTGGGAAGACACAGGAAAAAATAGGTAATTTGTGAAATTTTGATGTGTGAAGCCCAATCTTGACAGGCAAAAGGCACAATACTTAAGGTTTTGTCGCAATGGCAGGATTTCAAAAGTGTGACTATAGAGCACCAACTGCAGAAAGCACTTGTGACAACAAGCCTTTTGGTTGTTGATGACTGTTGGGTACTTTTGCATTTGAGAACAGAAATGGATGGTAGTAGGGTTGCATGTCGTCACAATGCAGGGTGCAGAAAAGTCAGGGAATGGTGTAAATGGATGTCTTCAGGGAGGAACCGGAGATGGGAAAGGGAGTTTAGAAAATACAAAGGAAAGTATGTTTTTGTGACATCAGGGAGCAGAGGGCAGCAAAAGGGGGAAAACTGAATCAGCTTGTACCAGCGCATTGCCACAAGAAGTGCTTGACCTGATCAACAAGTGCAACAAAATTTCTAAACCCCATGCAAAACATTTCTACTAATTTTTGCATGGAGTCGCAATCTGCAGATTGCTTTGGAAAGTTTTCCACATTAGTACAGATGTTTTGCATGGAGTTTACCAATTTTTTTTGCACTTGTTGATCAGGTCAAGCACTCCTTGCAGCAACGCACTGGAAAAGCCACTGGGTGAGGCACTGCAATAAAAACTTGCTCAAATGCCAGCAGTTGACATGTGGCAACTTGAGTATTACTGAAGTCCTTAGTTGATGCAAGCTGGGAGTGAGGCAAGCTTCACTGCTGGCATTTATTGGTCAAACACAGCTGTTTGAGCAGTTCTTGAACAGCTGTGTTTAACCAGTGATTGGATAGGCACGGTCTGACCAAAGCCCGTGCCAGCCAGTTGGGGCCTGTCCAATTGGTTTGAATGCAACCAGTCACCACCAGCCAGGAAACTGATTTGGCAGACCTGCATGATTGGCCTCAGCATGGGCTTTGGTTGGACGGTGCCTTTCCAAGATCACTGGTTGAACACATATGTTTGAGCACTGCTGGACCATCCATGTTTGACTGGTCAATGCTGACAGTGCTTACAATGGTGTTATCAACTTGTGATACGATAGTGATATGATGGTGTTATCTTGTAATATGACAGTGATATGATATTGTTATATTGAGATATGAAATTTATATGATATGATGATATGGTGATTTTATATGAGGGTTGTTTGAAAAAGTTGACCACTACAAGATATCCCATATATTCCGTAATATCTTACTCAGTATCCCATACAGGATATATTGTAGGGCATGTAGTGACACCTGGGAGGCTGAATGGTTAGAATAATTTTCATGCAATGATGCTTGGTCAGTGCATGTAAATGGTCATGAATGAAGCCAGTTAAATCATCAACATAGTCTTTAAGGAGGCTGTCAAATTCATCCTTCACCTGATGGCCCTGAGAAGCTGCAAAAAGGACACAGATAATGTCAAATACTCTAGCAAGAATTCCAGCTTTGTGTGCATCATTAGAGTCTTTGATCTTTTGGGTGCCAATTTGCAAGCAGTGTTCCCATTCATGCACTAAAAAATTGAGGGGTAGGGGTTTTTTTATGTATCTTTTGTAATAATTATGCAGGTGATTTTTTCTGCAATAATGCCTCTTGCAGTGGATTGGCTGGGTAATAAGGACTGGTGAGGCAGGTGGTGGACACACAGGACCAGCAGGTGGGATTCCTTCCTTCAGCAAGGGGAAAATTTGGGAGTTGGTCAACCAGTGCCACAGATCAACAATGATTGTATTTTTCAAGTGGTGGACCATATGGCTAAAGATGTCTCCTGCACATGGGTTGGTCCATTGTTTTGTTACATTCAGGGAAAAATCATGAGCAGAATGAGGCCACATTGGCCTCCATTCTGGTAGATCTGGGGTGAGACTTCATTTCAACTGGAGGCATTTGGCTTCATGAACTTCATTTTACTTTAGTGATCATTTTGGGAGTGGAAATATCATCAACTATTTTCTCACCTTTGAAGTAAAACTGTCTGAACTCCATTTTTTGGAGAAATCTTTTTGTGATTGGGATAAGAGTTCACAGTCAACCAGAAGATCAATTTGCTTGACATTTTTGGTGGTGCATTCCAAATTTGGGAGTGGACTGTAAATTTGGGAGAAAAAGAGCTGGGTGGGCTGGAATTTGTGGTGAGGGCGGAGCTGGGTGAGCTGGAAAGTTTGGTGAGGGTGGAGCAGGGTGAGCTGGAATTTTTGGTGAGGGCGGAGCTGGGTGAGCTGGAATTTTTGCTGATCAGGGCGTAGCTGGGTGAGCTGGAAAGTTTGGTGAGGGTGGTGCTGGGTGAGCTGGAATGGTTGGTATGGGCAGAGCTGGTTGAGCTCAAATTGTTGGTGAGGGCAGAGCTAGGTGAGCTGGAAATTTTGGTGAGGGTGGAGCTGGGTGAGCTGGAATTGTTGGTGACGGCGGAGCTGGGTGAGCTGCAATTCATGTTGAGGGCAGAGCTGGGTGAGCTGGAATTGTTGGTGAGGGCGGAGCTGAGTGAGCTGGAATTGTTGGTGAGGGCAGAGCTGGGTGAGCTGGAAATTTTGGTGAGGGCGGATCTGGGTGAGGGCAAAGCTGAGTGAGCTGGAATTGTTGGTGAGGGTGGAGCTGGGTGAGCTGGAATTTTTGGTGAGGGCTGAGCTGGGTGAGCTGGAATTTTTGGTGTGGGCTGAGCTGGTTGAGCTGGAATTTTTGGTGAGGGAAGATCTGGGTGAGCTGAAATTGTTGGTGAGGGAGGAGCTAGGGCCTTGATAAGAAAAACTTGGTATTCCCAATAGGAAAACTGCATTTGGTAAATTGTCAGGGCTTGTATGCAAAATTCATTCACCAGGGGAGCCAAGGGGGCACTCTACAGGAAGTGCCATAGCTTAACTTGACCTTTGTTTTGGTTGTATTTCTGTTGTAAGTTAATCCCATCTTGTTCATGAACTTTTCCTTTCCATGAGGAGAACTAGAGTTGAACTAATGATGAAGTGATATGTTACACAGTGTGAATCTATAAATGACTTTGGTTGAATTTACATTGAATTCTAGCTTAACTCAATCATGTTTATGAGCCTCAATTTATCAGTACATGCATGTGGTGGAGTGTAAATAACATTTTTTAGCTATAAAATCCAATAATCAATAGAAAGGTTACATTATTTTCCCCTCCTGGGGAAATTTGCTTCATTAACAATGGTCATGGGGCCATGAAAGCCAGCCCGTTTCTATGATCAGTTTTTAAATATTCTCAGGATCATGATTTCACAGCTCATTTCCCAGTATGTAACGGTTGTAGAGCTCTAAAATTCATTTCCTAATGGCTGGTTTGGGCTGGTAATGAGTTGTGCATTTCAAAGCCTGATGATCAATTTGGGTCAAGCTGTCAAAGGCTCACCACAATTGACCATACATGCTAGTTTTTGGACTGCGGCTTGACAGACTCCATGGCCAGTATGCACCAGTAATGGAGCAGTAACCCCTTGAATCAATGAAAAGCATGTAATTTTCATTCAACTGGGAAATGAATGGGTTGATTACTGGTATCAATGCTCAATATTGTGCTAGGAAAACCTGGCTCAATGAGTGTTATATATTTTCCCAAGACGTGGGTTTTTACCCATCTCAAAAGCCAGTAAATATTTATCAAGCTGGTTAAAATCCAGCCTTGACAACAAGTATTTTTTGGTCATTGAGGCTGTTTTTTAGGCTAGCCCAATGACTGGTCTGTACTGGTCATCAAGAGGGACTCAACCTTCCTCAATTATCAAGTACCTGGTCACCACAGCAGGTTTTTTCATACAGAATGAATGGTATATACCAGTCATTGGGATGGGTCAGAATCAGCCTCAAGGACCCAAAAATACTTTTAATTGGGGGTGGATTTTATGCACCTTGGTGATCATGTAACGGCCATTGAGCTGGATAAAAAAATCCTTGATGACCAGTATGTATTGTTCATTGAGGCTTTTTTACCCAGCATAATGACTCATATGTACCAGTTACCAAGCGGGTAAAAATCTGCTTCAATGACAGTAATACTGGTCAGCAAGGTGGGAAACAATCCTCCTGAATGATCAATAAAATAATGGTTGTCAAGGAGGTTTGTTGCCCAGCTCAATGACCAGTACCCATCATTGAGCTGTGTGAAAACCCCTCTCAATAACTGGAACACACTGTTCATTGAGGCTGGTTCTGACCAGCCCAATGACTGTGCTCATGTGCTGGTTGCTGATCTGGCAAACACCTAGCCCAATGACCAGTATGGACTGGTCATTGAGGGCTACATCTTTTCCCAGCCTCATTACCAGTATAACCAGGCATCAAGTAGAGGCATTCCAAACTTGATGAACAGTTAATATTACTTGTCATCAAGCTGGGAATCACCAGCTTGATGAAAAAAAAACATACTGGTCATTGAGCTGGTTGTTGACATTTTTGATTTCCAGTATATACTGCTCATTGAGATAGGGGGTCTCCTTGCTTGATAAACATTAATCACTGTTCATTCAACAATTGAAGGCCCAGTCAATGACAAGACATAAAGGTCATCAAGCCAGGCCTTTCATAGCTTGATGAATCATTTTTAATCATTTTTGGGCCTATATATGGCACTTGGTACCTGGCACCCGCCAGCAGGTACCTGTGAAGGTGGACAGGTACCTGCCAGCAGGTACCTTTTGTGGGTGAAGGTGTCCATCTCTGGCAAGATTGGACTTGGGTACCCGCACCCGCATCAGGTACCCGTCTGCATGAGTGAGCTCACCGAGCTGAATGAGCTTGGTGGGCTGACCAAGCTCATCAATCTTGGTGAGCTCACCAAGATTGTTGAGCTTGGTCAGCCCACCAAGCTCAACAATCTTGGTGAGCTCACCAAGCTCAACAATCTTGGTGAGCTCACCAAGTTGTTTGAGGCTTGAGCTCAGTGAGCTCACCCCAGCTGGCTGGGTGAGCTGACCAAGCTCAGTGAGCTCATCGAGCTCAATAAGCTCGGTCAGCCCACTGGCCCACCAAGCTCATTGAGCTTGGTACCCGTGGGTACCAGCCACCTGCATCCGCGTACCTGCCTGTGCAGGTGCGGGTGTGGGTGCGGGTGAGGGGTCTGGCTGGAATTTCAGGCAGGTACCCGCATGCAAGATGCCATCCCTTAATTGGGCCCTGAAATATTTTTGTGAATTGTCACCCTATTGTACACGCGTACAATAGGGTGACAAGTACAAGAAAACCAAAAAAAAGTGCAAGGGCGTATGAAACTGCACATGATCAAAACCCAAAAAGAAATCATCTCACTGCAAAATTTGTGCAAATTTATTGTAATGCCAAGCTGAACCCTTCCCCCTACAGCGGTTTGAATTCATGCACAATTCTGACTCATTTCCATGAAATTTCATGGTATTTTCAAGCACAATTCCATGTAATTTTTGCCCCTGTGGGGGAAGTTTGTTAGACAATTTTAAACACAACAGGTACACAATTCAAAAGTCATATGAAATTATTAAACAGTGGGTTTGCATCTTGATTGTGGTACTCATGATGCACAATAAGCAAAGGCTCTTAATTCACTGTAATGTTATTTTATAGAAATTTGGCATTTTTTTCAATTTTTTTTTTGTTTCAAGAACAGCTTGAATTTGAAATTTATCCATGTGGAATGAATCAAAATTCTTGGATGGAAAAAGGATTTTTTGTTCATTTGTAACACTCAAAAGCATCAAACTTTTTTCCATCCTCATGAATGGTATAAATGGGCATCAAGTTCAGGCTTTGCGACCTGGATGACCAGTTAGTATTTCCAGTCATTTGCCTGGGAATATGCCATCTTCATGAAATAAACATACTTTTCATCAAGCTTGGTGTTGACTAGTGTGATGACCAGTATATGCTAGCTGGTCATTGAGATAGGGGGTTTCCTTGCTTGATGACAATTATTCACTGGTAATTCAACCATTCAAGGCCCGGTCAATGACCAAAAATACTGTTCATCAAGCCAGGCCTTTCATAGCATGATGAATCATTTTTCACCTTCATTGGGACTTGAAAAAAATCTGTGAATTTTCATCCTATTAGCCCAGTTCACATTGGACTTTTTTTTAACATTGAGTAATCTCAAGATGCTTGTGAGACTAATTTTATGCCAAAAAGTTTGTTGATCACATGACCAATTTATGTGAAACCACTCAAGCAGCATTTCTCACTTAATTATGGTCAAGCACCAACGGGAACTGGGCTATTGTACACATGTACAATGGCGTGAAAAATAAATTAAAAAAATGAAAAAATAAAAAAATTGCAAGGCATGTGAAATTCAGCATTATTAAAACACAACTAATAATCATCTCACAGTAAGATTTGTGGATATTTATTGGAATGCCCAGCTGAACCCTGACACTCCCCCCACAGAAGCTTGACTTCATGCATTATTCTGACTCATTTCCATAAAATTTCATGGCATTTTCCAGCAAAATTCCATTGGATTTGGGCCTCTTTGAGGAGATTTTGTTAGACTATTTTGAATGCAACAGGTACATAACTCAACACCTGCATGAAATTATTGAATAGTGAATTTGAAACTTTATTTTTGTAATGATGATGAACAATATGAATGCTATCAATTCAGCGCAATTTTCTTTTATCCTAATGTGGCATTTTGTTCAATTTTTTTTTTTTCAAGAACAGCTTGAATTTAAAATTTTTCCCTGTGGAATCCAAGTCTATTAAAACTACAGCTTCACAATAAAAAGATGTAGGTTTTGGCCTGTGCCTTTTTTTTTTTGATTCAAATTATAATATTTTAATCCACAAAAGCAAATTTGTGCCATGGATTGGACCTCCAGCTTATGCTTTAGCAACAAGTAAAAGAGTTCCGGTTCTATTGTTATTTCAAGATGGCAGCCTATCCAAAAGAGAAGTAGGGTTCCATTGGGGAGAGCAGCAGGCAAAACTGCAATTTCTTGGGAATACTACATATGCAAACTCCATATAAGCTGGTTAAAGTTGTCAAACACTCATCTCATCATGTACTCTGTTTTTGAAAGCATCTCATTTTGTTTTGTTGTTCTGGCAATGCATATCCACACCACCAGTCCTCCATCTTCTTTCCCTACGCCCAGTGTTGCCAACTCCTAAGTTTCAAAACATTCAGCCAACATGATACATCACAGGCATGTATCAGCAACCCCTTGGGCTTGACACCATGTTGCCCTGTTTAACCATGCCTATAAGCCATTTTGGTTTTCACAGGTGTACAACACCCCTTGCTCTACAACACCCAAAGTTGCTGTCCACGGTGTGTTCAGGTGCAAGACCAGTTTGGTTCTCATTGTTGCCTCTGACAACAGGGCACCAATACTCTGGTTGAATAAGAACAAAAAGTCTCAGGCCAAAACGTACATCTTTTTTATTGTGAGGTTGTAGTTTTAAGAGACTTGGATATTCCCTCCAAACCAAATTTTCTGCATTTCATATCAATTTTCTCAAAAAAAATATCAAAGTAGCCAGGAGGTTTATCATGCAATTTCAACATCAAAAGAACCCATAATCAGTTTTAACTGATCATTTCCTACTTATTTTAATTTATTTTGTTGAGCGGGAATTATTAGAAGGATGGTGCTGGATGTAAGAGAATTGGTGACTGTTCTACAGATTATACCAGAAAATGGTTTTGTCCTGGCCCCCAAGCATTTCTGTTTTTTGAAGCCACAAATCTTTCATGCATCATGCATGTATGAGCCTTTATTTCTGAACAGATGGAAAGCACAGGCCTATCTGGTTTGCCTGAATATTTTGGCATCTTCAATGTGTAGGCAAATCAAGGCCTGTGGTGTAAAAAATGTGGTTATTTTGTA
This sequence comes from Puccinia coronata f. sp. avenae, assembly GCA_002873125.1. Classification (NCBI taxonomy): domain Eukaryota; kingdom Fungi; phylum Basidiomycota; class Pucciniomycetes; order Pucciniales; family Pucciniaceae; genus Puccinia; species Puccinia coronata. The sequence continues at coordinate 78,938 of PGCI01000112.1, read as the reverse complement.
TGGGGAGGAAGCACAAACAGACACAAATTTTGGGAAAACACATAATTAAAAACTGGAAAATTCAAGTATACATGAATTGAACTTGTTCAGATGTTGAATTCAAGTTGAAGTGCTCATTTATATCTATCAAACCCAAAATCAGTCTCAAAAAATTCTTCTGTTGAATTTCAAAAGTAAAATGTCACATTATCATCCTTTCTGGATAATTCAAATGTACACTACTACCATTCTTTTCAAATCTTGTTCATTTTTCACTGAAAAATTGTATCAATTGGAGAACAGTTCAACTTCACTTACAAATTGGTTGTGGATGTATTTCCTATGCATATTCAGCTGAGTTCCAGAAAAGTTCCAGATGAGTTCAACATGGGTTAACCAATACTCAATGAAGGTTGAAGCAACATATAGGGAAGGTATCCACCAGAGTTCCATAAAGAAGTTAAGGTATGGCACTTCCTGTAGAGTGCCCCCTTGGCTCCCCTGGTGATTGACCCTGTGAATTTCAGGGGCTGTCTTGAAATCATGGAATATTTGACTTTTGTTGACTCAATCTTATTTATAATGTAAGCAGTGTTTTGTTCCCTGAAATCATGCATCTTGCAACGCAGGTTGAACAACATGATATCCAAACATTGGCAACCACATGAGTATAAGTTTTGGTTTGTATGCTGCATGTGTCTTGCTTCAGTTCCACATAACATCAAGTATGTGTCAAGAAAAAACATGCCATGACATTCCTGGTGACTTGGAACTGCATTCAAGTAAATCATGTGGGATGTTTGTGACTACATTCTAACACAGTTCAAACCCAAGGAGGGGTATGAGTTCAGCAATGGCACCCGTCAACAGGTTCCACAAAATCATCCCTGGTGCTTGATTTTTAGAAGTCATGACCTCACCAAAAAGTGGCATCAGTCTTTTATCGCAAATTTTCAAAGAATGTTGGAGATGAATTGCTTTGGGCAAACTCAGTGTTTGTGCAGAGGGGGACAAAGCTGAACCCTCATTCACCTCTTAAGAGTTTTTTGAGCTTTGCAAGCAAACAACAAGGAGATGCAAAAAAAATAGGTTCCACCAAAGGAAACTCAGGATTCAGCCGGTGCATCTTTTGTCCTGCAGATCTACATGTGTAGCTCACAAAACAAGAGGGCTACAGCCTCTCAAACTTGAATGAGATTTCTGCAAGATCCTCTCAGGCAAGCACCTTGACTTTAGTTGTAAGTCTCTCCCTGCAGGAGGAGGTGGCTTTGCCACCCGCCAAACTCAACCTCCTGCATAAGGGAAGACTTAGTTGAGTTAGACCAAGCTATAGAAAAGTCTCACTCATAACAAATTCACAGAGCCATATGATGATCTTTCACACTCATTGCCAATGCAAAACCCCTCAAATCATCACAGTAATATGTAGGTGGTGAATGAATGTTTCTGATTGATATTGTGAATGAAGAGAGAAAGACATGAGCCACATAACAATGAGGAAGAATCATATAAAAATAATCAGAAAAATAATGTATGAAGCAACACCAATCAAGAAGAAAAAAAAAACTAAAACTATAAGTAGAGAAGAAATAAAGATCAAGTATCTAGTGAAAAAAAAAGAAAAAGAAAAAAACTTGGGAGAAAGAGAGGAAGCTAGGAAGCAGTAAGAATGGCTGGTTATAATATGGGAGAGAGTGAATGTGCTTGTATATGTTCAATGTATGTATTGCCATAATTAAGGGGATTGTATGGGAGTGGGGACAAGGCGGTGAAGGCCAAGCGAGTATTACGCAAGAGAAGAAGGCGAGGGTAGTAAGCATACACCACTATATACATGGTCACGGTGGCATCACAAGGGGATGTGTGTGTGTGTGTGTGGGGGGGGGGGGGGGGGGGGGGGGGGGGGAAAGAGGGCGGCTAGGAAGGCCCGTCAAGTATGGAGACTTCACTTGCGCAAGACTTCATCCATCATCTGCATCTCTTCCATGGTGTTGGAGGACGATAACACAATCAAAAAAAAAGGATATGGGGGCGTGGGTGAAGAAAAAAGAAAGAATGGATAAATAAAACAAAGCACCGAGCAAAAAGAAAAATCAAAACCAATGAGACCATCTCGCCAAAAAAGGATTCCTTTCTTGAACGTTTCAGAAGAAGAGCCTTCAGCGAAATAAAAAAGGGAATGAGATCAGCTACTCTGAAGTGGTTATCAAACAGGAATCGGAGCAAGCGAGACATACCATGTGAAGGCAAAGACACCAATTGAGATCATGACGACAGTTTGAACGGGAACGAGACCCTCGGGACCTTTGAGGCCATGGGAGTCGAGGGAGAGCATGTCTGCACTGTGGACGCGTTGGGAGTCATTACCAGCGGAGCTAGCAGTGCGTTTTCGCAAGCCGGCATCACGAGCAGCGACCAAGGATTTGAGCCTTTCGACCTCGACGAGAGCGGCAGCGAGCTGAGATTTCAGTTTTTGAATGTCGTCGGTAGACGAGCTATTGAGCGAGCTGGTGTGACCCTTGGTGCCGCTGTTGGAGATGATGGAAGACGCTGGACGATGGTTCGGCAACTCGTTGACGGGCGTCGAGGAGAGATGCGATTGCACCGAATTGCGCGCTTTGAGGACCGCTAGGGACGGACTGGTAGTCGACGGACGTGCGGGTCGTCCTTCGAAGGTCTCATCCATCGCAATGTCGTATACCGTGTTATCCGGATGGTCGTTTGTCGGTAGATCAGGTGGCGAGACCTGGGATCGGAATCCCGAGTGAGCGTGACTCCGGACAGAATTGTAACGAGGGTCCTGGAAAAGAGGCATCACCAAAAGAAGAAGGAGAAACGTAAGCAGGGATATATATCTGACGGGCTAAAGGGGAAGGAAACCGTACATCATCCTCGTCCCGATTTGTATGGTTGTTAATGGGAGGAGAGCTCTGGTTCTGAGATTTGTGTGAGTTGGGAGATGGCTGGGCGTCTTCGGCATTAGCGGCAAGATAAACGCATCGGATCTTATGTTCAGAGATAGACCCTTTGCTTTCTTTTTCTATCAAGGACCACTGGTGAGGGGAGCCCAAAAAAAAAAAAAAAAGAAGGGCTGGTCAGGTTCGAAACTGAGATTGGAGAGTGTGAGGAGCGCGTACCAGCTCAGGGAATGGGGTTGATTCTCTCTCGGGGGTGATGATGATACTCTGGACCAGGAATTTGTCTCGGCATTTGGCACCGGGTTCGGGGTCTTCTTTCATGGGTTGGAGCAACACTGAAGATGACAATATATATCATGATCAGTTGTGTGCTCGTGGTGTATAGCAGTAGATTCAAGAGAGACAGAGATGTACCCGATACATCAACTCGTTCGCCGGGTTCAATTCTGCCGCTGTTGGGTCGGACGCAGTACTGCTTCGGGGCGGTCGTCTTGACCTTGAAGGCAATCGGCTGGGGATTAGGATTGGTGACGGTGAGGATGCGCTTGACGAGTTGGGTGAGTGGACCTGTGGGTGTTTGAGATAGCAGCAACCATCATAAGTCAGTAAGTCAATGCGTCTGAGAGGAGTGCAGAGGAGAGAAGAGAGTGTGGTACTGACGCTGGAAGCCGAGCTGGGAGGGAGATACGTCGACGGACATGATCGGGGTAGTTCGAGTGTTTCTCTTCCGTTCGCTAGTTCAGTGTTTCCCTGCGAAGTGGGCTGTTATATAGTCTTTAGTTGAACTTGTTGCGGAGTGAGTGGCGAAAGTGATGATGGAAGAGAGTTGCTCAGATGATGACTAAATTATTTAAATATTATTTATAGTTGCAATTCACTTCAACTTCTTTGAGTGAAATGAATGCGGTCGATTATATTGTCGCACAGCGGATTATGTCAGCAGCCCGTCAGAAACAGAACAAAACCAGGTCCAAAACTCAGTCTATCAAACAAAACCATGTACATATGTAAGCCCATTCAGCACATAAATACATAGTCTCTTCACCGTGTGTGTATGTACTATGCACTTGAAGCAAGCGAGTTACAACACGGAAGACAACCAATGAGAACACGCGAGCTCATCAAGAAAAGCATCCCCTTCATCTTGAATCACCAGCATCGTCAGTCTTGCGATCGTGTGGTTCACGCAGGTATACTGATCCACACGCACCAGCCCACACTAGCCGGTGCAAATTATTCATGGATTGATTCTTGCAGAATTAAGCAAGGAAGCTCGACGTGCGGAGAAGATATGGGTTTTTTTTTTTTTTTTGAGAATTGAAAAGGTATAATAGAAGAAGAAAGGGCGGAATATCGAGGGATGCATGATCCAACAAGAGAAGAGACTTACCTTCAGAATCTTTAAACTCTTCCTACCCAAATTGGTCTCAGCTTGCTATTTTCAACCTTCGCAGACTACTTTTTTAGTTTTTTCTTTTGGTTCTGTGGAAGGAAAAAAAGAAAGCAACATTCAGTTACGAAGAGCCGGATGAAATTTGACTGAAAAAAAATGACAAAAAAGGGAAGTAATATTGGTAGGGGTCATATCGAGACAGATGATCATCATCAAGCATGAATCATCCTAGTGAAGCTGCCCTTTAGAGGTTGATCAAAGGAATAAAAGATTCGGAAGATGAAAGCCAACACTGACGCTCTATATTTAGTTTCAAGTACCTGTATCTACGGGTGCAGGAAGTATCAAAAGTTGGCTGTCTTATCTACCAGCTGCTCGAAATTTTCGTTTCACTATCATCAAAGGCTAACGGCAAGACTCGGGTGATATAAGTACCTCGGCTTTATACTCAGAAAGAGATGAAGGAGAGATCAAGACTGAAGCTCTCTCTCTATTTTATGTCATACTGCAAGGAGCTTTTCCCAACTTTCTCTTCAACTGGCAATGTTTCTTCATGAAATATATATCGGAGAAAGAAAATTAAACCCGAAAGAGAAAATCATGAAAAATAAATAAATAATAATAACAGGAAGAGCTCCTGCGCCTCGTCATCATTCCCCGAGAATCAAGACACGGGACCAACGCTAGGGGACTATATTCTTCGGAGGAAAGAGAGATGAATGAAAAAAAAACCTACGTCGCGGATAGGTTGACTTCCGGCTGGAACCCAGGGCTGAAAGTTTTTTCACGATCAAAACTGATACGGATGATGGGAAAAAAAGAAGAAAAAAGAAGAGGGTTCAGAGATGAGTGGGGATGTCTCCGCTCGGTGCTTTTTGCGATGTATTATGTATAGGTATATGAGACGACTGAGAGAGAAGGCAACATTTGCCCCGTCGAGGAAGCTTTCCCAAGTATTCGTTGATAAAGACTTGGACGACATGAACCATCCTCGCCATCTCCATCACCTCGACATCTGATTCCACCTCGATATTCATGTGTGTATATATAACATTGTCAATATCTGCACGACGAGTTTTGGTATACACACTCAAAAACTTTCCCTGCCAATGCATAGAAATTCATCGATTAGCAGAAGCTCTTCTTCTTTCACGTCTTCAAAGTTTCATGAACCTTTTTTTGTTTTTCTTCTTTCTTTCCGTTGGTTTGGATAGTATCACCATCCGACGTTTCTTTTCAGAAGCTCGTGGTTCCCGCGTGTGGCACGTGGGTCGGTGCATGTCGATGTCCGCTATGGTCGATTCGGAATCCTAAACCCAGAGGGAAAACGGTAGGTGTGATTGAGAAAGCTATGTTACTACTATACACTCTCAAGGACGTTTTGATTGGCTTTTTTTGGGGGGTTTGGCGCCTAGTCTTGCTGGCCGATGAAAGTTCTTTCAACGTATATCTTTGGAGTACACACTACCACTACAATCGCAAGCTTCATTGGATGAATACCATGATGCCCAAAGGTTGAGATACTCCAATCGAAAAAGAAGCAACAAACATAAAAGTGTGAATACTAATCAGTTATGACAGAACTATGGTGTTGATCGATTCGAGGTGACCTCTCCAGGCAAAAAGAAAGTGTGGTGTGCACACATGTGCAATAAAATCGCCTTACCGCTTACGATGGCATGCCCCAACCTTAATAGGAACAAGATAGAGAGACAGCGCCGACAATTATGAAGTCAATATTGATGGCTCGAGTGGTGGTACGCATGATCAGCTCATGAACTGCTCTACATAGTGCTGGCATTGGAAAATAAGGTGCACCCAAGATGATATGGAAGAAACTTATAAACTTGCAACATTAATTTACACCACAACTTTATATGTTCAGCCTTTCATGATGAACTCCACTATTATCCATCCCGCCTCACGATGCGGAAACCTGGTCTTGAGGGAATATATAGATTTATTTAATGCGTGCCGATTGCCGAGTTACGACGAAGAAGTGTATAAAGTCTTCTTGAGTTTCCCTGCAAGGACATGAATTGGCCGGAAATATACATAAATGGGCTGCATGGGGGAAACCTTAAGTGCGCACCAATACAACGGTGAGGATCAGAGATAACTGGAAAGATACATATAAATATTTATGGGTCAGGCTAAATGCACTCCAAATTTTTACTTCATGCACTCCAATTTGGAGTGGAAAAGTGTGCACTCCAATTTTTTTGGAGTGGGAAGATGTCCACTCCAATATATTTGGAGTGGACAACACCTTTCCACTCCAAAATTTTTCACTTCCTTGGAGTCAACAATCATACACTCAAAGTTCACTTCAAAAATTTGAAGTGCACCTCAAGTTCACTCCAAAAGTTTTGGAGTGCACCTCAAGTCCACTCCAAAATTTTTGGATTGCACCTTAAGTCCACTCCAAAAAAAAATGGAGTGCACTCAGTGTCCACTCCAAAAAAATTGAAGTACACAACATTCCACTCCAAGAATGGTCAAAATTTTGGAGTGCACAACTACTGCCCACTGCAATTTTTTTGGAGTGGACAGCTGTTCACTCCATTTTTTTGGAGTGGACACTTGCCCACTCCAAAATGTTGGAGTGTATGTAGTAAAAGTTTGGAGTGCATTTAGCCTGACCCATGTTTATCTGTATGATAAGAGACGTTCTGAAGATTTGAAACGGCTTGATTGTTCATCATTGATGCAGCCTTGCAGGGCATCACAGAAAGGCCAGGTATCATATCACGGTACATCGGTATGTATCACCGCAATGAAACCATGGAATACTTTGATGAGGAGTAGGCTGGTGAAGGCAGCTACAAGGAATGAATGACCTCCAGTTCTTGTACTTGAATATGACTATACCCAAAGGAAAGTACCATCTATCGCCACAGAGTGACTAGAAAGTCAAACTGGATTCGTGAGGAGAGCCTGGCTGTAGGGCTAACTTAATGAAGTCCCTCCTTCGGCTTCCTGGTTTCGCCCCGCAGGGTAGGAGGCGGAAGCCCTGCGGTGCCCATCTGGCCTCCGAAACCAGGAGGGACTTCATTAAGGCCTTAGGCAGGTCTCAGCCAAAAACAGAGCCACGCAACTGCAAGCTGAAATACTCTGAATCAGAGGAATGATGTTGGATGACAAATCCCGAGTGTCAGATGCCGCACAAATCAGCCCATACCTGCGCAATCTGATCTCTTGCGCCGTCCGGCGCTTTGAGCACTGCTGACAGCCGCCAAGCGGGGCGAGATGCAGCAGACAATTCTTCTACAACAAGTCAACAAAAGAAAAAGAGAAAACATCGGGAATTTGAATCGCTTGGACGCCGCCTCTAGGGAAGAGAATCGGGTGCGCAGTTCGAGGTAAGAGATTATAGTAATATCCAACATAGTGATCTTTTTCTGACTAGATATATATAATAGATGAATGTATATATATATATATATATATATATATGCTTGCTCAGTTATACCATGCGCAGCCGACAATAAATGAAGAGCGGATTATCGTTTGAGGGCTTTCTCCAAAACTAATAACAAGCAAGTCGAGGTCAGTGAAGCACAATCGATGCTGATGTCGATGTAAAGATTAGTCTCACCGGTCTCGTACGCCACCTCGCTCGCATCTGTGCCCTGGATTTCCAAGCCGATGCCAACCAGGGCTTCACGAAGAGCTCTTTTCGAGGCAGCGTAGATCATCTTGTTCTTGATTTTAGCATCATCCGGGGACCTATTTGCCACGGTCGATAGGCAATCTCACGTTAGTAATAATAGTCGGAAGTGCTGGCCTTCTGCCGCCCAAATAATGACATACCAAGTGAAGAAGCATAGCTTGTTCCTTTTACCCTCTGCATCCGCGAGGTCGTATTCGAAATCGTAAACCGCATAGCGGCATGATGTCTCAGGTAAATCATGCAAGAAGTCATCATACGATAGAGACTCCGACACCTTCTCGACTATGATCTCTTTCGCGTCATCGGAAATGGCGTAGATGATATATTTGCTTTCTACACAAAACAAGACAGGCGGGTTGGGTCTAAGTTGCGTGACCGATTTAGATGGGTTGTGAAAAATTGATCACTCTAGGTGATTAGAACCTACTCTTTTTTAATTTCAGATCCATGAAGTCAAGCATGCATTGTTGGTTGACAGAGACGCCTAAAAAACAAAAAACAAAAAAAAATCATTAGAAAACGTTGGCACGCAACGAAGATGTGATTTTCTTGAAGAGAGAATGATCAATCTACCAGATGACTAAGTATTGTGGAGAGAGGAGGTGTAGACAGGAGTGTTGAGATATTGTCAGCTTGGGAGAGTAAAGAATAAGCGATAACGCGGGAAAAAACGGACCATTTTCGAGTAGCGACCAAGATAAGGGTACCTGGGGACAACTGGCCGGGGAGGGCTACACCTGCGGAGATGATGAAGCCTGGACGAGAGCTAAGTTTAGAAGTTGTATTGGGTCTTGGTAGTTGCGGCTCGAGTTGAGAAAGACAAGGCCGACAATCGAGCTGGTCATGGATGCAGGAACTCCGGGCCTATCGGGGTACAAACCCCGCTTTAGGGGGCTTAAGGCGAAACAGGGCCTTACACAAGGCCGCGCTTTGTATGCACTGCACGGCACCGCACGTCGTAACCTTGGACAACTCTCAAGTCTAGTCGGTATGACAAAAATTGATCAACCAAGCATATTAAAAAAATGGAACGTATTGGCACGCTGTTGTATCCTTATACCTGAACTGTAAAAAAATCAACCTCTATGAATTGAAACCAATTTCTTTTTAGACTCTGTGGCGTGTGTTTTCTTCCATCCCAAATGAAAGATCAAAATATGCTATCATCATACATTTTGGAAAATGCTCAGAGGCTCCACAGTTTTCAAACCATCTTATATATTTCTGATACATCCTAACTCTCCACCTCCAACTCCCAGCTCTGAACACTGCCAGAAAACCTAACTTAAATGAGTTTATCCTGGCTTATCTGAGGTGAATTCAGTTGATTCAAAATTGGGCAAGTATAAAAAATTGAATATGAATCCAACAGAGCTTGGATTGATGTTTCATCAGGTCAGTTTGAGCAAGCTAGCCCAACCCATTTTAATTAATTTGAGTCATCAATAAGCAGGACATTGCACATAATTCATGTCATACAATCTGTAATAATCAATATGTGATTTTTGAAAAATAGGATTGAGAGCTATTTGGATTGTAGAGAATAGATTGAGATGAACATGATGTAGATCAAGTTATAATTATAACTAAAAATTTCACTTAAATATTGTCTTAGGTAGCAATTATAAACAAAATTTGAAACTTATTTGAAAAAATTTTTTAAAAGAATTTGAGATAATTTCTTAATAGATTTTTATTATCTTTTTATTGCAAAAGCATTTCAAATCAACCCGGAGGGTCAATTTGAAAGATCAAAAAAAATAAAATAGTAAAGATCCATGATGAAACACCACTACAGCTCCTCATGCTGTAATACACAGCGTGAGGCGCTGTACGGTTGGCATCAGAAGAATGAGCCCAGCATCCAGCTATTGGAAAATCCGCTGCCCATCCAAAAAAATCTGCGCTGAACAATGTCTGGCCACCCAAACCATGAACTACCCGGAGCCGGTGAGCTTGCCTATCCCGGCTACAGCTACAACACCACAGGCAATTGGCCTCCGTACCACAACCCCCCGGGCATCCACCCCTTGGACGCAGACCCCGAATATCAGCCCGTAACCAACCGCTATCACCCATTGTACCAGTCTCAAGAACTACATTCATACGAACCGCAAGAAATCAACGTCCAACCCACCCAGCAGCATCAAAGACAAGCCAGCCGGCCCAACACCTCTTTGGTCCATTCTCCAATGGACGCGGACCGACCCGGAACCTTCTCAGAGGATGAGGACCTCATTGGATTGCTGCTGTTGCCCCAAAGGGGAGCACCTGTCACACGTCCTTCACATCGGCTCGCTCCCTACCCTTTGACAGCACCACCGCAGACTTCTACACCAGTGACAACAACCAACAAAGGCGGCCGGACCCGAAGGCCCAACCGTACCTCTGAGCAAATCAAGGCGGCGGAGGCGGCTCAGGCCCTGAAGCGCCAGGCAAAATCCAACAAAGCGGCTGCAAAGTTGGCCAAGAACCGTCTGAAGGCCTCTCAGAAGGCTGCACGCAAAATGATCAAAGCAAAGGACAAAGCCGCATTGACTAGTCGGCTCAAGTGGGGCTTGGAAGCTTCTCTGGAGCTTCTCCACTACATTAAGGTGGTTAAAGAAGGTCATGATCTGTTGGAACAGCAAGGTCCGGGATTTGTGAAATTCGGCAAGTTCATGGACTCCCACAACCCAAGAAGGGAACACTTCCCCCTACTTGCCAAGATCGACAATGAAACACAGCTCAGGCAATACCGTGTTCTTGTGGGAATATACCAAGTCAGCCATTTCTATCCCCTACTTCAGTAGTCATCCTTTGGCTGACCCTGTTTTTTTTCTTTTTTTTTCTCTTGGGAATGCTTCAGCAAGTGAAGGACTACGTTGACCAATCAGGGAGTGGTGGTCTATTATCGGCGTTGGTGGAATTTGGCTTGGCTCAACCGGTACGTATTTCATGACACCTAGTTGTTTTGCTCCTTGTGGCTGACTCCGCGTTCCTGTGGCGCAGCTGTATGATCTCCTGTTGGAGATGAATTCTTGCAACGCAGCAGTTAATGCAGTTGGCCAAGATGAACTCAGCGACACGTACGAGGCACTTGTACCAGGGGCTGCTGACAGCAATTCCAATGATGGGATTGGGGCAGACGTCCCAGACAAATCACTGGGGTTGAGTGGCTTGCGGCAATCAACACCTAGTGTCACCCCCCACCATTCTAGCCGCCGCGGCCAACGTTGCTCTCTGGAACTTACCGCCACCGAATGTGCACTCAATGAGGACACCCCCCCTGCCAGCCCCGCCAACGATTCTGACTTTTGACTTCCAGCTGAATTGGATTTGGATGATTCTTATCCCTCCCCGTCACTTGCAACTCCAGCCTCGAGTGTCACTCCCTCCTCCGCTTTGGCAACTGGTTCACCGGCGCTGACCACTTCTGCTACACCTGCCACCAACACCTCAAAGGATGCCAGTGCTGGTTCTTGCCCTCCTGCTAAGGGGGGAGCATTGCCCCAACGTCGAGGCAAATATGAAGACGCTCCAAAGAAGGATGATTCAATGGGTGCAGGTATGCTGATGTTCATGCATAAATCCCAAAAGCAGACCAATTCCTGGATGATGGAAGAGCGTAAACGGGCCGACAAGGATCAAAAGGAGGACCGTAGACTTGCTGAGGAACGGGCAGACCACAAAGAAAAACTCCGCCAGGATGCCCTCACGCGGGCCAGGTATGAATGCAAGGCTGCACAGGAGGCATTTGCCAAGCAGGAGGCCTCGCACCAAGTCAAACGTGAAAAATGGGAGGATGCTCGCAAGGCCCAACAAGCCTTAGAAAGTCGGCGTCAAGAAGAGAGCCAAGAGCGGATGGCTTTATCGCAGGCCGCGATGATGGCCATGTTAGGGAGACTTGCCGGTGTCACCTCTGATAAACCGGCTGGCCCCTCCACTTGAGTCTCACTCAAGGAAATTTGTTTTCGTCTCTCCTTCCCCTCATGGGTTTTCCCTTCTCTTCCCCTTGTGTGTTGTCTCTGCGAGCCTTCCTCTTCCACACGCCCTCATTACCATCCACCTGTGCAGTTGACTGCATCCACTCCTCTTGCAACAATACCCTGCCCAGTCCTATTTTCACATCCTACAATCCATATGCCCCCTAACTCAATGTTATTTTACTTCACATGCGCTCATCAAAACACCCCATACTAATGGAATGGTCCCATTTGATCAGTTTTGACACATGAACCACCTTGCTCCAATACAGGAGTCTGTTTCACTTGTGAGCAAGACACTTTCCCACAAGTCTTCTACAATGCATATGCATCCATCGGTCATACAGGTTGTGGGGATTTAAACTCGCTGGCCAGCTCTTCTTTGCTCCGACAAGGCCCATTCCAAGTCGGCCAACAACCAATCCCTTATTGTTGCAACCAATCCCAACCAAACCAACTTGCACAGTATGGTCATTAATCGCAAGCGTGCTAACACCAATTGGAAAAGCTCAATCACCCCAGAAGAGAATCGAAGGATGAGATCTAGTCGAGTCGGGAACAGCCGCCCCCCTCCTGAAGAGGCATGTTTACTTTTTCTATTGCCCAATATTCTATCCCCAGCTGACCCATTGTTGCATCTGATCCCAGCTCCAATTACCATCAAACATTTGGGGACGCAATGGAACATCCAAAATGTATGAGGACGAGCTGTCCACTACCGAAGGAGGAACTGTCCCTGATCGGATGGACACCGACAAGCTTTCTACAACCAAGGCAGGCACCCCAGCTGCCCCCCACGGTCCCGCCCCAGAGGACAACATAGGCAATGCGCGTGCCCCCAGCGAACAATCAAACAACGGCCCCGGCAACAATGCTTGCCAATTAAACAACGCCCCCGGCAACCAAGCAATTGCCGGTCCAGATCAACCCGAGGCCCCTGTGCCCAAAGCCCAGCCTGCAGAGAATGCCATCCCCCGTATGCATACCCGGCGAGTCCCAGTGTACACGCCCCTCCCCTTCCCGACCGACCCAGAAGAGGTGGCTTTTGAGGCATTCCTCAGGGAGTGCAACATCACCCCTTGCAATGTGTACACCCGGGTTATCCTCCAGCACAATGAGATCCAACACTGGACCTACTTCCTCCTTTCCACCAAGAGAGGCCTTCGGTTCTTTGGTTTGAGACCCGGCCCTGTTTGCTCGCTCTGCCAGGGGGCCCAAGCCTGGGCCGCGGCTGAGGCTCAGTAGATCACTTAACTTACACAACTTCTGATTGCTGCATCACTCCGGTCTTGCTCTTCTGTCTAGACAATACTTTCTTATGCATTTCATATTTAGATTGAAATTGTTGAGTGCGCATGTGCCACTCAGATACCCTTTTTCTCTATCACATCTTGCCTTAGGAAAGTAAACTGTTAGATTAATTAGATTCATGACGGAATAATCAAGCTAGTACATTTAGATTTATGGAACATATAAGAAGTCCCGGATTATATCACGTCGGTCCCACATTGATGCACTGCTGCCCTGAGCCGCGGGAACTCGCACTTCAACTGGGTCCACAGTCCTTGGGACCTCGGCAAAGCCTGCTTCAGAATTGCAACGGTTGTCCCAGACTTGTAGATACAGGGTTCCCCGGCGGTTAAGGATATTATGTAGAATCATGCATGCGAATGTTGTGTTTTGAGCCCGTGTGGGGTTTGCTTTCTGCGCGTGAAGTAGGATTCGGAAGCGGTTTTTTAATTGGCCGAATGCCTGTTCAACACAAATCCGAGTGGAGGACTGGATGAAATTAAACCATTTTTTTTCTGGGTTTACAATAGAAGGGTATGGGGCTAATATATCAACATTGCTAGGGTAACCGGCATCCCCAATCAGGAAAGTTCCTTCGGGAAGCTTCCGGGGCATGTTGGTGCCTGGAGTCAAGCTTTGACCCAGGGTCGATTGCCTGAAAACCCTGCTGTCATGCATTGATCCAGGCCCACCCCCGCTGACCTAGTGGAATACCATATGAGGGCAGGTGTCAGCTTTGTCTTGGAATAATGATGAGTAGTTAAGTATAGTGGCTCAAGATTGCGAAAGTTTCCGTTGCCATCAACAACACATTGAAACGTTATTGATGCCCAACCTTTCCGGTTTATGTATCCTTTCCAGTCGTGATCACAAGGCATTGCCACTGGCATATGGGTGCCATCGATAGCCCCAACAATGTTAGGAATGCCATGGCGCCATTCAAATGATGACTTGATTTTGTCCCACTGATCAGATCGGTCCAGGGGTGGGAAGCTATTGTAAGCAAAAGGACTAGATGGTCAGATCACAAATAAATACAATGAACAATGATAGGCATCAGAGCCTCAGGGAATACCTGACGGACTGAATTCTTAACTTCTTAAGTACTGCGTTGACAAATCTACCCGTTGCCTTGTCCGCAGTTTCCTTCTCAATGTTGAAAATATGACCAATGGTCACGTCGCACACACCATGTGCAAGGTGATATAGACCAACGGCGACCTGGGCTTCAACAGTTAATGGGTTGCCTTGACCAAGCAGGTCCTGTTGCAGCTCGTCGCGCAGTTGGTTTGATAACCATTCGAAGTCGGTCAACGTCATTTGAGAAAACTCCAAGAATTGCACAACCGGTATACGAGCGTCTTTCCATGGCTCCCAGCAATCAGGGCGGGTGAATGCAACACGTTTATCACATACATAGATTGGGGGGTTGGGGTCTTGCTGTGATTGGTACCAGTAACAGAAGGCGCTGTGCAAGAGAGAGGTGTTGTGCAGAGGAATGATCACGTCCATTTGAAAGTATGTATGAATTTGGGGTTCTGGTTGGTTGATAGCCTGTCAGCAAAGAAATTTCAGAATTTTTTTGCTTGGTGGGTGGCTGGTTTATAACTGCAGCTGCTTTTGAAAATCTTTTAAACTGTTTTTGAACTTTTTTTTTATTAAATTTTTAGTAATTTTGCTATTCAAATCCTATCCAAATACTTTTCAAATAACTTTCAAATATGTGTTTATAATTGCTACCTTAAACTAACTCACCCCCATGGCAGTTTACAAGAAAGAATTTTTTTGATTTATGATTTTGGAAGAAGAGATTTTTGAATTTCTTTCTGTTTTATTTATTTATTTGTGGTTCAATTTGAAGCTTGACTGGTAAGTTTTATAAAACAGATTGAATAAATGAGCAGATGTTTCATAAATGAATCTTTTGTCTCTTGATATCTTGTTTGAACAATTTGTTGGACTTTATGCCTGCTGAAATTCTTCCATAATTTGAAACAAAGATCATTCTGTCAATCACTTCAAACAAATGAAGATCCATTGGATCACCATTGGGGTGTTTTAAAGATCTTCCAATTAAATTGACCCAACAAGAAACAAAATTCCAACAAATTTCATATATTTTGTTTTTCTCTGTAAAGAATAGTTTGATTTATTAATTGAATGGAAATTCAACAGATTGTGAACTTTATTTGCCCAATGGATTTTTTCTGCTTCTGAGCTCCTATCAAGAAGCCAAACCCATAATTCCTTTAAGAAGTTCAAGATTTCTTCATGTTCCCTTTCTGTCAATATTTCTTGTTTGTACTCATTAAACAATTGCATATAAGCAACAATCTGAAGATGGGTAACTTTGGTGGTCTCTTGAATAAATTTCACCATGGTTTCTAGCCTCTTTCCATGTGGAAAAGTTTTTTTGGATGCATATTTTGATTTGAGTTGCCCAAAAATATCTTTCATTATTTCCTCACAGAAAAATTGAGAACCTTCAAGGTTAATTTTGTTATCTGATATTAACAACAAAATTTTATACAATTGAAAATTTGTGGGTCCTGGATTCCCTTTTGGGAAGATATCCAATTCAAAATTCATCTTCCTTGAACTGAATCTTTGTTTTAATTCAGCTGCCTGATCTCTTTTGATTGAAAAAGAACTTCCAGGATTTTTCTCACCCTTGCATTCATTCAGAAATTGGAACAATTTTTCTTGATAGTAAGCTGTTTTTGCGCATTCTGGGTCTTCTCTTGAAAATTTCCATTCCTTTACATGCAAAGACCTGAGATTATGATTGCTTCGTTGAAGACTAGCGAGGCCATATTCTGTTTTTGTCTCTTTGGCCTTACCCTTTTTGTTTATTCACCTACGTTTGAATGTTTGATCAATCTCTTTTGGCTTTAAAAATGACTAGGTTGATTCATTTTCTGAATCATTATATCATACCCTTAAGTAATAAAACTTGGTATTTAACCTTTAGCTGTTATCTCTCTTGAGATTAACACATGCTACATTTTGTGACCAAGGGGTAGTACATAGAGCCTCACATGCAATTGTCTGATCTGGGCCAAAAAAGGCACCAGATACCTGAACATGCTCTGGTACCCTGGTGCAATGGGGCCATCCCTGTTGTCAACTCAGAACGGGCTGTCAGATCTCTTGACCAGCGTCTTGCCGCTCACACCTTGCAAAACGGCTCCGGCTTGCCTGTCCACTCCCACCAGCTCAAGGATGCAAACCCGCTTGATAAGGCCCACTTTGTCCATACCATCTTGGACCTGATCAATGTGCATCCTCATTTCCTCTTAGCTTGCTCTCAAAGTGTCAGCTTCTTGACCCCCAACACCACAACAAATCAACTTTTGCTTGTATACAAGTGATGTCGCAGAGTACAAAGATGCCTTTGTACTTTGTGATGTCACTTGTTTACAAGCAATAATTGTTTTGTTGTGGTGCAACCATCCCTTACTCTTGAACAGAGTTTCTGAAGTTCTATCTAACATTGGTCAGCGCACCTTGTATTGCTGTTACCAAGTTGAGTTGGCTTTACCCACAGATTTCCGCCAAAGCTCCACATTAGGTGGGAGATTTTGTTGAGTTGTAGGCAGAGCCAGAATTGATTTATAGATGGTTTCTGAAGTTATCTGCTGGTTAGCTAATTTTTTTGTTCAATCAAGAGCAGGGAGACAAAAATTTGAGAATGTATGGAGGGAGTGTTATGTGATTCAAGATGTTCAGAAAGAGGTTGATGGAAAGATGGTTGGTTGTAGCATGAGTTAACAATAGATGGCAAGCAGGTAGGGCTAGTGCCTGGGGTGAGACCAACCAGGATAGATGGGTTGAACTTTGGGGAATGAACCCAGTCCGGCAGGCGGCGAAGCTGCCATGTCCTCTAGTCATGAATAATTTCATGGATTTTTCAAGGCAATTCCATCTAAAAATCTCAAAAATATCTTCTGTACCCCTAGATTATCAAAAAAAAAAATGTACTAAAAGCATTCTAATCATATATTTAGCACATGTAGAGCTAAATTTGAACTCAAATTTCCTTCAGAAGCTAAATTTTCATAATTTTATATGCAACTTAAATGTTCCTTGGTCCTAAAAGAATGTGAAAACTAGGGTTTTTATTCCATGTGTCAGACTAATATTTGTATGATGAAATGAAATATAACAACACATTTTCACAGCAGTCCTCCTCTCATTTTTATCTTCTTTATATACATAGCGAGACTAATGACCATTGAGAGAATGAGAGAAAAGAAATTCCATTCCATTTACCTAGGGGCTAGAGTAGCTTCCCGGCTGTTTGGACTGGACGGAGTGCTTTTTTTTTGAGCTGTAACGCCTAACAATTCTTCTGAGTGATCTGCTTGTAAAGACTGTATTCACTCATTAGATTGCGCGTCAGCTTTTTCTGTTGTTTTCATTTCATTATTTATTTTATGATTCGCTCATACCTTGTTTGCGCTGGCTGAAGGCAAGCTTATCGGCTGTCCCTTGTTATGGACTGTTAGCTTTGCCGTTATTCCTGCAGCTAAAGCAACACCCAGGTCAGCTGAGGTAGCTTGTTCATCTCTATACGCAAACATTCATCACGCTCAGATTGGTCACTTACTTGTTTGTGTTTCCACTGATGCGAGTGAGGACCTTTCTGTCGCTGTGATGGCAATCAGTTATTCTTGACGCTAAAGAACTAGATGGTTGAGAGAAAGAGTGCGAGAAAGATCCTGGCGCTCAGTCTCTTTCCAACCATCAGACTTTATTGAGCTGATTTACTCACGGGATGTTTCCGTGGGATTGCTCCATTCGTTGGAGTCCTTTGGCTTTCTTGTTCCTGCCTTTGATTGCATTGTCTGTGCTAGCTGTTAGTCACAAGCATGCATTCATCAGGTCAACTGAACTAGCCTATTTCATAACATGTCAAGGGCCGCGTGTGACATACCATTGGGTGTCACACGTCTGTTCCTCTTGGCAGTTTCTTTATTCCCATTTTGGTCTGTGGACAAAATCCAACAGGTCCGTAGATTTTATGAAGTCCTGATGTTTAAAAATAAAAAATGAATGTCAATTTCAAAAATTGTGACATCCAAATTTTTTCCCATGACAACTAGTGAATTTCTAAACTTGTCAAAAAAATGAGCAGGATTCCTGCTTACTGCTGACTTCCAGGATGCTCCAACATTAATTCAATTTTGACTTGGATTTTTTCCCAGATAATTTTGCGCAGTCACTGTGCATTTTGCACGGTGACAGTGCATTGAACATGTGTCATATTTGCTTTTTTTTTTGAAGTTGGGTCAAAAGTTGTGCCAGAGTTGCCAAAGACCAACTCCCATCGGTCACTTTTTTGTTTTTTTTGTGGTGCATGGTGTATGCTTGTTACATTTTTGTGACATTTGAATTTGTACTCTGGTGCACAATTGTGCAGCAGAGTACCAATTCAGATTACAAAATGTTTTCCAGGTGTGTGAAAGGTTTCCAAGGCTTTTTTTGCCGTTTTGACTGGACACAGGTTAAAATGGGACAACATGGTTGAAAATCCAAACAGTCCTTTGCTGGAAAGTTTGGTCCAAGGCATAAAATGTGCATATGGGGGTAGGTAAAGAGCCAAAGATCAAGATTTGAAAATTCCTAAAAAATGCAGGACTAACCACAATGAATTGTGGCATCTCAAAAATAGAAGATGGTGAATTAATTCCTTTCAAAAAAGCACATTATGTTTAAGTTTTTTTGACTCAAAAAAAAAGAAAAAAAGAGGCAATTTTTTGAAATGAAATGATCAAAACAAAAGTATATTTTTAAAACAATGATGAATTCAGAACCCTGGTTTTTTTAGGATCAGTTCAGGTTTTCATGCTTCAAGTTTTCCACGTGAGCTCAACATAACATCACTACATATCAAGCAACACATGCTATGAAATTACCCATGAGTTAATCAAACTGAATTCCAGTTGAACATGCAGTTTACATGTGACTACCTTTGAACACACTTCAAACCACCAGAGGATAAAGAGTTGTGTAATGGCACCCATCAATGGGTGCCATCAAATCTCCCCTGGTGTGACTCATCACAACCTGCTCACCAAGCAAGTTGTGAACTTTGTGGACAGAAGGTCTTGCCCAGCTCCCAGAGCAGGCTGTGGACCCACCTTGGAGCAGGTTGCAACCCTCCTGGTTAGTTTTCCCCCTTCATAAAGGTAGGATTGACAAGAGCTAGGGAGGAGCTGAAGCAAAAGCTCTCTTGATGTCCATTGTAATCAAGAGAAAAATCAGAAACCATGGTGATGGTTCAAGTGGAATGTTGACCAATGGCAAATAATTTTTATGACTATACATAACATGGCATAAATAATGAAACGCACATTTGACTAGTGGTAGTCCCTAGGTCTCAATTTTTGCTCTCTTGTTAGATCTGTAGTAATATTGGTTTGATTTGATGGAACCTATAATGTTGTCAAAATTGGAGTAAAGTATCATCTTATCAATCACTTCAGAGAAACCCAGATTTACAAGGTGGTTACTGATGTTTTTGAAAAGCCTTTTACAAGTCTTGAAAAAATAAGAAGCAAAATTCCAACACATGTGGTACATTTCTTTTTTCTCAGTAGACAAAGCATTGGTTGCTTTATCACATGGTTCAAAATTCAAGAGAGTTTGAACTCTCTTTGCCCAAGATATTTCTGAAATTCCTGTTTTAGAATCATGAAGACAAAACCATAATTCCTTCATGAATTTCAAGGTCTCTTCTACTTCACTTTCTGTTAACACATCTTGTTTATTTTCATTAAACAACCTCATATAAGCAACAATTTGAAGGTGAGTAACTTTGGTGTTCTCTTCCACAAATTTCAACATAGTTCTTATCCTTCTTCTTGATGGGGGATTTTCAGTGGATTCAAGTGCTGATTCCATTTTATTCTTCATTCCTTCCATGATTACTTTTGAGAAAGTTTCATACCCTTCCAGCTTGATTTCCCTATTTGATATTCCCAATAATGTGTTGTATAACTGAACCTTCACAGGTCTTACACATTTTCTTTCTGGTGTACTCAATTTGAATTCCTTCCTCCTTGAAAAAAATTCTTTGTGGAATTGGATTGCCTGATCATTTGTAATTGCAAAGGAAATGTCTGTATTGATTTCACCCTTGCATTCATTCAGATGGTGTAAATATTGATAATGATGATCACCTGGTGTTGCTCTTTGTGGGCTTCCTCTCAAAAAATCCCAATCCTTTAAACTGAAAGGTCTGGCATTCTGATGGCTTGCTGCTATTGCTAAAATAGCGAGGCTTTGTGATTGATTCTCATCATTGGCCTGACCTTTTACCTCTCTCGTTTTTTGGTGGTTATTTATATTGATCTCTTTTAACTTCAAATATGACTGGTTTGAGGACTCTGCTGCTTCATTGAGAGGGAGGTCTTGTTCATCTCTGAGGGCTGTGTAATCGTTACCAGAATTATCATCTTGCGTGAATTCTTGTAATGAAGAGCTGGGATCCAAATTCATCGGTTTGCGTTTTGCGCGACCGTCTGATCTCAGATTCAAGTCCCGAGGAACGGTCGTTGTCCACATGATGTCCTCACCCATTTCAGGTGTCATTGCCGCACCAAGGCAAGCGAAGATAGTTAAATTGAAGACATAGAAAATGAAACTGCACTTCATTATGTCAATGGATATGGCGGAGATCTATTTTTTCTGCAGGATGATGAGGGTGGATGCTACTTATAAATAGTGAATCAAGTCGCACAAACGGGGGGACCTCTCCGCGATATAATGTGGCATGTCCTCGCTCCGGCAGAAAGGCGCCCGCCCTGACTGCACAGCGAGATGTCAATGATATTGTTTCCCAGCGCAAGCGCTTGGACATGTACATTGGTAGCGTATACTTGACAAAACAAAATCGATGAAAGGCGAGTAAAGACATGAACTGTATGATACGTATGCCAATTGATGGTTTGATTGATGAAACTTGAAAGGCTTTGGGTTATTCATGATCAGAATTTGCCACCAGAATAACCGAAAACACTACATGTAGAGGGGGGACTTGTCAGAACATGCCCCGCAGGGAACCTCCAAAGGAGGCTGGTTGACGGAATGCAACAAGTGCCACTTGGCTGCGGGAGGGTGAGACTTGAGATAAGTTAGCTTTGGTCCCCATTTGTGAACAAACCTTGCATCTTTGTGCAGCTCAGATAGGCTCAAATCACTTCACAATACTGTGTGGGACACAACACCGTGGAGCTCAAGAGACCTTGGGGCTGTGTACAAAAACAACAATAATCTCACTCATCTTCCATCTTAAAAACTTGCCTTGCATTGATGGTGGCAAGGGTAGGTTCTTTGCAGGCAGATGCTATTCAAAAATAGAAAAAAAGGCCATGAATAATTGCTCCATGATTATTTTAAAGGTCCCTAAGCAAGATTCTGAGATCCTGCTGGACCAAGTCACAGGATATTTTGCGTCCTGTAATGGAAGTATCCATGCTGCAACACAAAAGATCTCCTCAGAATTGAGGTTTTTTTTGGTTGGTAAAGCTTCCTCTGTGTGGTATGACAAAACAACACAACATACATTTAGTACTTGAATTGGAGGAATTTGTTTGAGTGGTTTTTTGGTCATGCATTTTGAGCACTTTGTTTTCTAGAATATGTTGGAGTGCCTCCCTGCCTTTACTAGTAACAAAAGATGAGTACGTTGGGTAGAGTAAAGGATGCTGATTTGCAGAATAGTGAGTTGAAATGCATTGTTGACTACAACTTTCTCCATTAAGGCTTGAACAAGCTCCGGCAGCAGAGGTGGTTCAAGAAAATGAAAGGATGGGAAACCTGTCTGTGGCTATTCAAGGGGAGAGAAAGTGGATGTGAGTATCAAGCAACAAGGGTGGGTCACCCAAATATATACTGGTTGCAGAAGGCCTGATGCCTGTTGCTTTTCGATCAACAAGGTGTCCTGTCCCAATTCCTATCAGGCAAAAGTGTTTCTCCTGCATAAAGACCACATCAGATGTCAACAGATCCTCCAACCATTTTCTTGTTGATTGATCAAAAGGTGAGAGAGGGCAAGCCTTGACTTATGCATTGGCCATATTGCTTTTCCACCAGATGACACCACGCACAGAAAAAAGTACTACATTTGTAGTGTTCCATTGCCAACATCCCCCCCCCCCCCACCCATAAAAAAACTTATCTCACTCTGTAGAGCTCTTCTTTGAATTACAGTACGAGTTGTCTTGAATGTAATAGTGCACTCCAAAAAGAAACCATGTACATACGTAAAACCAGTGACCAAAACATTCCAAAAGCCCGCATACATAAACCAAACAACAAAGAACCACCAACCCAAACAACAACTGAAAGAAAACCCACACGCAATCTACAAACACACACACACAAAGAGAGAGAGGTCAATCACGCGACGCTCAGATCTGGCTACCACAGCCAGCCCCCACAAGGAAAGAAAAAAAAAAGTAACAGTGTGGGGGATGAAGATGGCAAAACGGAGAATAAAGAGGCGGCAGTCATATGGACAAGTCGCCAACGGTACATTTCTGTGGGTCATAAAAGACGACCAAGATCCATGCCAAAAAGCAACAAAAACAGAGATGGATGCGTATGCCGAGCGAGAGCGAGAGGACGCCGCGGAAATGTATGGAGTCCAGAGTGCACAAGAAAGCCAGTTCTGAGAGGAAGGGGAAAGAGGAAGTTGGCTACGAGTCGGATGGGCCGGGCGCAGCATCGCCCGTTGCATCGGGGGCGGGGTTGTTAGCTGGGGCCTGGGACGCGCCGAAGACGCCGCCGGCTTTCCATACGAGCTTCACCTTAGGCAGCGGCTGCTGGGGAGGGACAGCCGAGCCAGACGAGGCGACGGAAGGAGGAGGAGGAGAGGAGGGCCGACGGTCGGGGCCGAGCTGGAGATTGGAGAACAAGCTGTCGATGGAGGGGCCGGCGGGCTGCGGTTGAGTGGGGACGATGGGGCAGCTGAGATCATCGTCGGTCGACGACTCGGGCTCCGAGGTGAGCGGGGACGAGTGGCCGGAGGCGGAGCTTAGTGGGCCGGTGGTGGTGGTGTGCTTGTTGGTGGCGGAGACGGCGGACGGCGGCGGCGGGGGCTTGGAGGCGCTGGCGCTGGCGTGGCGCTGGCTGCGACGAGGCCCGTCGGGGGTGCGAGCGTCGAGGAGGCCCTCGTTGTGGTGCTGGAGCAGCCGCTGCTTCTGCTCGCGACGCGTGGCGGCCTTGAGTGCGTTCCGTGCCTGGCTGAAGCCGTCCACGGCCGCGAACAGCCGCCGGGTCTCTGCCAGCCATGCGGCCTCCGCCGCGTCCGGCTCGTCCACGCCCTTCGACGGCCGCCGCCGCCCGGCCTCGGTCCTCTTCGAGAGCCGCACCAGCCGCTCCAGCCGTCCCGGGCCCCACGCCGCCGCCGCCGCCTCCTCCCGCCCTTCCTCCTGCGCTACCGCTCCGCCGCCGCGCCCCATCAGCCCAAGCATGTAGCTCAGACTGCCGCCAGTCAACGCACGCTCGCTGTACCCGCCCTCCAGAACAGACACCACTCGCCCACCACAGTGCGTCTCCGAGAACCGACTGATATCTCGCGCGAAGCGGTGGAAAAAGGCCGTGGGCAGCTTCTTGGCGTACCGCGACATGTCCTCGCTCTCATGCTCGCAAGCATCGAACCCTTATATAAAAAAAGGACCTCCAATATCAGTGAGAACTTGGAAGAGATGCATGGACTGCTGGGAACACGGGGGGAAGGCTTACCTGCACTGACAAAGATGAGAGAGCGATCCGGATGAGCATCCGAGATGGAGAAAAAGGAGGTCATATGTTGCTCGAAGGCGCGCCATGTGTTGGGGTAGAGACGTTCAAAGAAATCGTGCTCGTCGGACCAGTCCTGGAGATGCAGGTTCTGGACGAACTGGTTGATGGCGTTGCCGACACAAATGTTGAGGGAGGCCTCCTTGATCCTGACGGGGTCGCCGTCCTCGCATGGGTACGAGTTGATATCGTGGAGGGAGCTGTAGCTGATCATGAGCCTGCGCTTCCCCGACGCATCTGGGGGCACGGCGGCCTGCTCATTGATCCGCCAGACGATGTCCTGGCTGCCGTTCCCGTGGTGGAGGTCGATGTCGACGATGCAGATCCGGTCAATCCCATAGGTGAGGTAGCTGTACATGCACCCGATGAGCACGTTGTTCACCCAGCAGAAACCCATGGGCTCAGAGTTGGTACAGTGGTGGCCCGGCGGACGAACGTTGACAAATGCCTTCTTGTACGCCCGACTCTCACGACCACTCAAGGATGGCTTGACTTCATCCTTGGGCTCGTCGACCTTAAGGACCGAATCAATGGCTTCGTAACAGGCACCAATCGAACCCAGGATGGCGGCCTCGCTGCCTGATGAGAGGTATCTGATCCGAAGTCAAACAAACAAAAAAAAAAGTAGAAAATGGATTAGCTGGCTTGATTATACTCAAAGGGAAGTGAATGGGGCTATGCACAGATCTCCTTGGGGTAAATGCTCGGGTACCTCGGACAAGCCGGACGAGTTGAGTTCCGAGGCCTGGAGACAGAGGCCGATGAGCTGCTCGATGTACGTGTTGGCAGCGCGGAAGGAGGCGAATCGGTCATGTTGAGTTTGCGAGCTGGACGGGGTGCTGAAGTCGGGGGAGGGGGGGCGGTTAGGCTGGAGGTGTATGGTATGAACTGCAGGATCGTGGGGGGAGATTTTCCTGCTAGTTTTGGTAAACGTGACGAGGGGCGTCTGGATGAGCGTTGTGGAGGATGTACCGCTGGGCTCGCTAGGGCTGGTTGGGGACGACAACGACGACAACGACGACGACGACGACGACACGAGACGGGCGGGCGAAGAGTGGTGCATCGAGTCCCAGGCTAGCGCGGCGGCGAGACCCAGGTTGACGAACCGCAGGCGCTCCGGCCGCTCGTATATCGAGCCCCGCTCCTTCGTCCGCCGGAACACGTGCTGGAAACACTCGTCCTGCGTCACAATCTGGATCGTCGCCCCGCCGGCGTCAGCTTGTCTGCTTGAGCTGCTGCTGCTCTGCTCGGTTCCGTGCGCTTCATCAGCCTGCGGCCCTCGGGCTACTTCCATCGGAGGTCCTCGCGGTTGCAGAGTCTGTCAAAAAAGGATATGCCCAAGTCAGCTCTGGGCTGGTTGGGGTGGTAGGAAGCGGTTGTAAGATGGAAGTGAGGACAGAGACTTAACTGTGCAGAGCTCACTTTTATATGTATCCTCCGGCTCGAAAAAGAAAAAAAAAAAGAAAAGAAAAACCAGTACGCTTCGTTGATGAGACTCTTTCTGATCCTATTGACGACGATGATGCTGTGTTTGGGAATACAAGTCACTAAAGAAACACGGGGCAACTAGTAGATTGCCAGTTTTTTTCATCAATGGGTTAAAGATGGCGAAGAGAAAGTAAATTGTAACATGTACGTACCAAGACTTTCAGGAAAGGTTTTCTTTCCTCTGCGCGTCTTTCTCGAAGGGACACATCAATATATATTACCTATTAATTGCTACTTTCTGCTGTCATCTGTTAGTTACTCCCAAACGCATCCCGGTCTCCCCTACTGAATGTGCCACTCAAGTTTTTGCTCTACTGGCTTGCCCATCGTCTTCTCGTCATCATGAAGGCTCAAGAGAGTACATTATATCCGACCAAAACTAAAGACACCGGCTGAACCATGTGCCCATCGAAAGAACACTTCCATGTGCCAGCTCACTCCATCGCATCGGCAGCCGCAAATTAGGGAGGTGAAGCGCATCTTACTACAAGCACTGGTGAATACTTTCATGTCATGAACTCTATGGAGGCAACGAGCGGCATAGGATGTGGCCAAACAAAGCATGCCAGCCAGTTGTCTCAATGGTTTTCATGAGCACACGAGAAGAGTGGAATCCTATCATTCTCCTACATACCTTTACCACCCTCCAAGTCGAAGCCCAAATTGATCCAGAAACTGTCTTTCCTTCTCTTTCTCAAATGGAAGAACATTTATTTTACATGACCTTAGCATTTGCACTAAGATATCTGCACATACATACCCCACCTTGCAAGTTCAATTGTGTGCAATACGGTGCCCGGAAAGGAGTCAGCGTACCATATCTTCAAAAAAACAATTCACATCCCAGTCAAAAATAAATAAATAAATCTTCATACCAAGCTCATGGGAGGTACATAGCTGGAACAATCTATCTAATTTGCAAAATGAACAAAGTGTGCCATCCTCACTTGTGGGCCTGCAACCCCCCCCCTTCAAGTATTATGTATTTATGTATATTGAGTTTATCTGATGGATACCCCCAGTTGAAGGACCTATAGAAGATGCCAAGAGAACGTTAACAGACTTTGTCCAGGTTGCCGGTTGGCGAGTCGGTCATGACTCTATCTGACTCCTTCTGCCTTTGAATAAGAAATATCCAGAGACACAGGCAAGGATTGTTTCAAGATGTTCCCCAATCTGGAGTGATTCAAAGGGCAGCTGGTTAATATTTATTTAAATGAGAGTTTTTTTTTTTTGTTTTCTACATGCAGTTTTCTTCTACATACTGCAGGTTTGGGTCAGCAACGGTGATCAATTTTGTGGATGAGAGGGATGCATGTTTTTTCCCTTTCTCCGAGTGCATAGTATTAGTGACTGTGATTGAGTCTACTCTGCTCTGAGATGAGCTGACTTCGTCGCTTTGTTGTAAGGTGCTTCCTTCTTCCCACCAGACAGACCGACTCACTTCCACTCTGCCCTCTCAGCAAGTCTACAATAGTTGTCATCGAAAACCAAATTCCCTCGCTTCGTCTTAAGTAGAGTGAGTCAAATCAGCCAACGGGTGGTCTTGTTCCAGCTTGATGATCTCGTTTTCAGGATGCTCACTCTCACTTTTGCCACAGATAGATAACAAAAGTGACTTGAACTCAAACCCGTGCTCGTCGTTTTTCGTGCAGAAAGGGGGGGTCAGCGCCTCAAGGGCCGTCGAAGGTATGCCAGTCCACTATACATAAATACCTCCTATGTATCTCGGATCACCCTCCCCAATCAATCACACAGAGTCCCCAACCTGGCCATGAAGATCGCGTGAACCCTGATTCTCCCCACCAAGAACAGATTCCAGAATAACGAAAAAAAAAAAGCGAGCAAACCAACAAACAAACATCGTTCACCGAATTCCTGCGCCAGGCATTTGCCCAGCCCAGCGAATCGCCGAATAGCCTATATAAGAAATACATACCAACTCAGAACTCGATCGCCATCTGATCGTCGTCTCAGCCCACCGTGTCAGCCGATCGTGCTCGCTGTATCCTACTTGAGTTGAGCATATATTATATACCACATGTCCAATAATTCCAAGCCCACACCCGTCAGCCCTCTCGGTTCCACCGACCTCTCCCGCTGGCACCTTCTCCCCGCACCGGGAGAGGATCAGGCCGTGTGGTCCTACGACTCCTCCCCCGATAAATCTCTCGGCGAACAGAGCTTCCCCACCAAATATTGGCTCTCAAGACATTCTGTCAGTTCCTCTTTTTTCATCCACCCAGTCAATCTTTTTTTTTTACATATCCTTTCTTCTTCTTTTTTTTTACTTTAGAAATCGCCCGCCCTCCCCGATCCCGAAGGAAACCCGCTCCAGGCAGCCAAAAATGGATTCGAGTTTTACAAGAAACTACAGATGCCTGATGGCCATTGGAGGTGCGTAAAAGACCCGGGGCGAAACATGTTATTTTTTTTTTTTTTTGAGGGGAGAATGAGTTCAATGGCTGCTGAGATACGTTCTGCTTGGTATGAACAGCGGCGAATTCAGCGGTAGGTTTTTTGTGCTGGAATGTGGACTTACACAACATGCGATTGAAAATTGACATATTTGGCACACTCCTCCAGGGCCTCTCTTCCTAACACCCGGTAGGTCCCTCCGCTCTGATAGCTGCTTGAAACGACGAGTTGAGATGGAACGGCTTATGTGTTCTGAATTGCAGGTCTAGTGATCGCATGCTACATCACGAAAACGCCGCTCGCGGAAGAAGTCAAGATCGAGCTCGTCCGGCGGCTAGCCAATGACCGCCGACAGGGCCAGAACGTGCGCGACCAGGGCTGGGGATTGTGGGTACCCTTTTCTTGTCCCGCTGTCCTGAAAGCTCTACATCTAAACTTTCCATCTCTCTCGATATGCCCAAAAAAACAGACACACCTCCGGCAAGTCTACCGTCTTCGGCACCGCCATGAATTACGTCGCTTGCCGACTGCTCGGTATCGATGCTGAACAGCCCATGATGGTCCGGGCACGCGCCACCCTCCATGCGCTTGGTACGTTTATTTATCCAACTTGCTCCCCGTATCCATTCTTGAGATGGACTCATGACGAGCTGCCACTGACAAAAACCCCAGGCGGCGCGACCGGGGTTCCCACTTGGGGTAAGGTGTGGCTAGCGCTCCTGGGCGTATACGAGTATGTCTCCCCACCCGAAAAGTATTTCTGGGTAACCCTCTCTGACGTTACGTGACGCTTGAGAAAAGCTGGCAAGGGGTGAACCCAGTCCCACCGGAGCTATGGCTGCTACCGGAAATGCTACCCTTTCATCCATGGAGGTGGTGGGTCCACAGTCGGCAGGTGTACCTCCCGATCAGCTATCTCTGTGGCAAACGCCTCCAGGTTCAGCTCGATTCTACGCTGGCTTCCCTCAGGAATGAGCTTTACACCCAGCCCTACGCGTCCATCAATTGGCCCCGGTGTCGTAATTTGGTCGCCAAGGAGGACCTCTACAGTCCCCGTCATCCTATCGCCAACGGCTTGTTTTGGATCCTCGGCTATTGGGAAAAGATTTGTCCGAGCTCCATCAGAAACATGGGATTGGTCAGTATTTTCTGTTCTTCAAGGAACTGCCCTACAAATAGTCTAACAACCAACGCGTCCAAAATATAATTCTGCGCCCCTGGCCGACATAGAACCGCGCCCATGAATTGTGCAAGATGGAGGATGAAAACACCGACTTCAACGACCTTGCTCCGGTGAACAAAGTGCTCAATTTGATTGTCTGTTGGGACCGGTGCGGGCCGGAAAGCGACGAGTTCCGCCTGCACCAATCGAAGCTGAAGAACATGCTATGGATGAACAAGTGTGTGGGTCTACGTGAGCCTCGGCCGACCAGCTCCAGTCTGACCGTCCCCCTTTTGCTGTCGTTGTTGTTGTCGTAGAGACGGGATGGGGATGTCGTCGACCAATGGCTCCCAGCTTTGGGACCTTGGATTCATTACCCAGGCGCTCGTCGAGTCCGGGCTAGCACAGACGGACGATCCGTCGACACGGGACTCGGTCGTGAAAGCGCTCGAGTGGATTGACCGGTGTCAAATCTTGGAGAACCCTAAAGTAAGTGGTGGGTCCAGTTGCGGCGCCCTTGACCGCTTTTCCTGGTCGCACACTCACTGGGATCCGGCCCTTCTAGCACTTTCGGCTGGCTTACCGTCACCAGACTAAGGGAGCTTGGCCCTTCAGTACCAAAAGCCAGGGATATACAGTCAGCGACTGTACGGCCGAGGCACTCAAATCAGTCCTTTGTCTTCAGGAGCAGCTGAGGTGCCTTAACTCGGATTTGATCCTACTTTTGTCGATCGGTGGAGGAGAGGATGTGAGGAAAAAGCTATGACTGACATATGATTCCCCACTGATTTCGCCCACCAGCTATACTCCCAAGCTCGTCTCTAAGGAACGCCTCTGCCTCGCCGTGGACGTGATTCTGAGCCTGCAGAACCCCGCCGGTGGGTTCGCCTCCTACGAGCTCGTGCGTGGGCCAGGCTGGCTGGAACATTTAAGCCCGGGGGAAGTGTTCGGCAAGACAATGATTGAGTCAGTCTCCACACCCTTGTTCACTCCCGGCTACACATGGACCGTGAATTGGTACTCTGAGACTCCTGATCTACATTCCTTTCTTTTTTTCATATAGGGTCAATTATACCGAATGCACCACGGCTTGTTTGACGGCCATGAGCTTGTTCAATCGCTACTATCCCGACTACCGCGCTGCAGACATCAGGTCCGTCCCGTTCCCCTTCCCCTATTTTTCTCTCTTCTTCGCGACTGAGTTTCAGCCTTGCTCTGCTCTCTCAGTC
Organism: Puccinia coronata f. sp. avenae; assembly: GCA_002873125.1. Classification (NCBI taxonomy): domain Eukaryota; kingdom Fungi; phylum Basidiomycota; class Pucciniomycetes; order Pucciniales; family Pucciniaceae; genus Puccinia; species Puccinia coronata. Next base: position 48,614 of record PGCI01000112.1, on the reverse strand, counting down.
GCGCCCGGGAAGGGGCGATCAAGTTTGTGCATTCCGCTCAGCGGGAGGACGGGTCCTGGTACGGCTCGTGGGGAGTATGGTGAGGGACCAGACGCGCACAAGAACTGTGCGATCCGACTCGCTGACCCCACAGGGCCTATCCTATGTATCCTCTCTTGTTGTGTAGCTTCACGTATGCTACCATGTTCGCCCTCGAATCCTTGTCGCTCAATAACGAAACGTACAAGAATAGCTTTGCCGTCAAGAAGGCCTGTCGGTTCTTGCTCGATCGGCAGATGGCTGATGGCGGGTGGGGCGAGAGCTTCAAGGTACGAAGCGTCCTCCTGCACCAATGCCACCCTCTATCTCCTACAAAGTCTTATATTGTTGTTTTGATGTGGATTCCTTTTTCTTTTTTTTTTTTTTTTTTTGGTGGGGGACGGAATGGATAGTCCTGCGAGCACGGGGTATACATCCACCACCAGACCTCGCAGGTGTTCCAGACCGCCTGGGCCGTGCTCGCGCTCCTCGCGGCCAAATACCCCGAGCCGGAGCCTATCCGCCGGGCCTGTCGCCTCATCATCTCCCGCCAGACCGCCGACGGGCAGTGGCTCGAAGACGCCGTCGAGGGCGTGTTCAATAAAACTACCTCGGTTACCTATCCTAATTATAAATTTGCTTGGTTCGCTATTCTCTACTTTTTTTTTTTTTTTTGCATCGGCTTGCACTGTTTGGTCGTGTGGCAAGAGAGTTCATATCCTCCTTTTCTCGCGTCGACAGGTCCATTCATGCGCTGGGAAAAGCCCACAAACAGTTCCCTGACGTCAAATGGTGATGGAACGGCATACGAGAATACCCACTTACTGCTACTCCTTCTCATGCGAATGGGAAATGTTTTACGAAGAGATACCTGTCTAGTCACATGTGCCCTTTCTCCCTCCTCCCATGCCGTTGCTTAAAAAAGACCCCAAACTCATATCTCTAACGTCTGGGCGTGTGCAACCCACGTCAATCGCTTCACCCGAGAGATACACAATATACCTTCTACCGCTCTTGCTCTTGCTTCGCTTGACTTATATGATCCTCCTCTTGTGTTCTTGATATACCGCGCGTGGTTTGTACTTTTCCCCGGTGTCGGTGGTGTTGGTGTTGAAATGCCTATGATCCCTTTCCCGGTTCTTCGAACGGTATTGCATACCTGTGATGTGGGGCCCACATGTGAGGCTTCGTTAGGTTTGATGCTTTTCTGGTGATGTTTGTACTTCTCACGGACACCCCCTGTAAATGCATGATAATCTGCTGAAAAAGAAAAACATTATTGTCATCTTGAAATTTACCACATTTGGTTTATTTGGTATTTTTACTGGAAGATGGGGAGTGTATAATTTGTGCGGGAGGAAGAAGGGCAGTCCAAAAGCACTAATTGCACTGTTCAAAATTCACGTAGGGATTTGCCTTGTACCCCATCCAAGGTAACTAGGCAGAGCACTTGATCACATGTTTGTATGTACAGTGCCCGGCAATAAGTTTTCATCACAGTTTACTTGGAAATAGACATCACAACACACCAATGTGAAATCCTGAGCTTTTGACCAAAGGTAGAAAAAGTTCCCAAAAGAATGAATATAAATGAAAATTAACAAAAATCACAATGCATGACGACTTAAAAAAACATTTGAGGTATTTGAACTTTGACAACTGCTTGATTAATTTTTTCATCAAAAAATTGAACAAGGGTTCAGAAAGCAGGGCATCTGAAAGAGGTAATGAAAATTTGAAAATCCAAAATTTGTTATGTCTTTGATCTTTTTTTCCAAGCATTTCCTGGTCTTGCAAACTGGAAAAATCAAAAACACCACTGAGATTCTGAAGAATCACAATTTCAACCGGTTTTTGGATATGTCCTGCAAGTTTACTCTTCAATGTTTTGAAAATTTTTGAAATCTCATCACATTATTCAGATGCCCTGCTTCCTGACCCACTGTTCAATTTTTTGATGAAAAAATTAATCAAGCAGTTGTCAAAGTTCAAATACCTCAAACGTTTTTTTAAGCCATCATGCATTGAAATTTTGGTTAATTTTCATCAATATTCATTCTTTTGGGGAACTTTTGTACCTTTGGGCAAAAGCTCAGGACTTCACATGGGTGAATGGTGATGTCTATTTCCATGTAAAATTCAATGAAAACTTATTTCCGGGCACTGTACAGTGCCCTCCCAGATGTTTATGGCCCACTTCATTTGATTACCAAAGCTCAACGCACAAGGTTGAACTCATAGAGGGTTGGCAAAATTATGGAGAATGGTTTCAAAAGAATGAATATAAAAAAATCAAATCTGTCTTCATCACCTTCAAATTTATACTGTTTTTTCCAGTAATCTCCCGTTTTGATGAAGTTTTAATTGTTTTCCAAAAAAATAAAATAAAATCAGAATGACATGTGAGAAAAATGATAATGATTAATGAAAGATGAAGAAAAAATGACTTTCAGGCCTTTTTATATCAGCTTTGATGGGGTATTAACCAGTCCTGATTTGCACTGGGAGCAACAAAAATATCCATTTCTGATGGTTTTGGCCACACACTCAAGATTGGAAAGTTTTTGGTGTTCATCTTTTCCGTTTATTTTCATTTATTTCACATGCCATACTACCCATTGTGATTTTTATTGATTTTTTTGGAAGATTATCAAAGATTTTGAAACACTGTCAATTGATATGAAAAAACATGTAAATTTTTTGTTGATGCAAATGTATTTTTATTTTGTGATAATCATTCTTTTGAAACCATGCTCTATGATTTTCCCAACCCATCATGACTTCAAACTTATGTTTTGAGTATTGGGGATCAAATGAAGTTGGCCATAAACATCTGGTAGGGCACTGTACATGTCAGCTTGCTACTATGTCAGAGACAACCTGACAAAAGTAACATAAAAAGAGACATTATTACCACAGTATTAAGACCCATTAATATGACTAATAATGTATAAAAAACTTAGTTTACTTATTTTTATTCTATAAACTTAGCAAGTCCTAGCACCATAAAAATAAGTAATAAATTAAAATAAAAAACTACTTTTTACAAAAAAACTGAATAACTTCTAAACCTTGAGGATAACTTAGAATATTATATCATATTCTGAATCCTCATGCAAATTAATGTAGGGTCCCTCACTGGAAGTACCCCTGAATTCCTACTCCTTCACCTTGAACCAATTACCCGTAAGAATTGGCCACACTTATGTGTCACAGATGACATTACACACGTATGTACTTGTTATATATACATACCATATGTGAAATGACCAATTATGGACTTATAATTGAGGTGTTGTGTATAGTTTAGAAGTTAGGCCCAATTGGGGTTTAATCCTCCAACCCCGCGCGTGGATTATATAATCCAATTGGAAATTGGCCAAATGCGTGGAAATAGCTAATCCCCTAGTTACCACACGTGTACAGGTGTAACTAGGGTACTAGTAGATTCTACGTGGTTTATTTACAAGGTTTCATTAATAAAAACCTTGAATACATAAGAGTAACATAGCCAGCGTGGCCTTTGATGATTGGCCATAGCCATTTGTGGCCCATTTGCGTCATTTGTGGCCCATTTCAGATACAAATACACGTCAGTGTTGCTATGTACCTTAGTTACAATGACCAAATAGGTTATTAAGGTCATTATAAACACTTGTGACGCTGAAATAATGATCAGCAGTGCCATTGGGATGAGCCTTGTTAGTGCCAATCTCCCAAATTGGCCACATTGCGCTGAAAACCAGTTACTACACGCACACAGGCAGAAAGGTCCTCCACTATGAGTGAAATTAGTATATATAGAGCCCTCTTTCCACGCCAAAAGTTGTTCATCATCATCAATTATTATTACAGTCAATCAGTTACGCCGTGTCCTGTCCTTATTTCAGTTACTCTGCCTGTTTTGCCTGTTTTATCCTTGGTGTTCTTATAAATCAACCATCCTACGTGTCCAGCTCCTGCTCAGAAACCACCAGTCTAACCAGCAGCTCTACTTCACCCCCTACGTGGCTTTTTGGCTTAAAAGAAGCAATAGTGAGTACTTCTTTTATCCTTCTGTCCCCATTCTGGTTCCTTAATTGGAAAAGCACTTTGGTACCACCTTCTGTTACGCAGAAACCCATTGTTTGCTTAATCAGATACCACCCTGCTTAGCAGATCTCTGATTTAGAGGGCACCTACAAACACCCCTGCGCCAGCAGGCCCCTCTATAAAAAAGAATTATATTCTTTTTATTTCTTTCTTTACTACTTTTCTACGTGAAAATACCCCACTCTACCCATCATTTGCACTCTTATCACCTTGTGTAGCTAAAAGGTACTAGCCCTTGGCATCACAGAGGCTGACAATTGGGGGTCTGGCCGGGAAATTACCAATATCCACTCGTGGTAATTGACTCCTGGTACTTATTCTTTCTACTTTTGCTTTTCACTCACGCAAAAAATTACCAAACCAACTAAAAATCATTTATAAAATAAATCCACTAAAAAATATCCTTCTACTTTATTTTTTACGCATTCTTTTAGTGAACCAATACACTAAAACTCTCATTTCCACGCCTGAATTTGTTCATCCACCTTTTGACCAAATTGCCCACTTTGAATTAATCAAACATTATCTTAAAGTCCTCAGATTGCGCAAAGAAGAGGAAATAGCTAACTATCAACCTTCTGATTGGGAAAAACTTACGCCTACAGAACAGTTCCAACTTGCTCTTTTTCACTCTCACCAACGTGCTCAACAGGACACAGAACTTCTCATCAAACTCAACTCCATCAACAGGAGGAATCAAGAGAACAAGAGGCGTGCAGATTTTCAAAGAACTCTAGAATATAAACAAAACTTTTACAATAGTCAGTTTAATTCTTCTTTATCTCTAAATAAAACTATTAAAATTACCAAAAAATACTTATTTTTACGCCTGAATTTTATTAGTGTCTTCCACTACCTCTCCAAGCACTTCCAACACTTCTACTTCATCTACCACGGCTCCAGCTACCTCTGTGGCCAATTCTATTACCCCACTTACGGCTCCACCAACCAGTAAGTTTATTATTTACCTTAATTAAATTTTTGTGGCCCTTTTCACTAATATGTCCCGTGAAAATAGTCCTGTCAGGAAGTCTACCAGGGCTCACAAGCCTGATCTCCACGGCCCCTTACCCCCGCCCACTAGACAACCTAGGAGCAGAGAAGTTGCCACGGAACTTGGCCTTCAAGAAGACCACCCCCAGTCTCCCCAATCCTCAAGCCATGGACGTGGACGTGGAACCAACCCCTTCCACCTCCTTGGCCAGTATCCAGAAACCCCAGACGGAGGAAGAGGACTTGGAAATTCAGGTGGTGAGCACGTCCAAGGAGGACAAGATAGCCAAATTGGTCAAAATACACGTGGCCAACCATCAGAAATTCGTGGAAGCCCAGAAATCCAAGGCCACCCAGGAGATGATGCTGAATCTTTTAGGACTAGCCCAGAAGAGTCAGAAAGAGCTACAGAAACTTATCTCCAAAAAAGAAGTGGAGGAGTACACGAAGGGATGGAACCCTTGGGAGGAAAAGAGAGTATTGTTTCCCCACACAGCCAACAAGAACAAGGGAAAGAATATGAGCAGTCTTTCTATGAACAACCGTCATTACAACAATCCTCAGAAGTGGAAGAAATTGGCCAACATCAGCAGCGCCATAACCAACTTTTACAACAGCTTAGATTAGGTTTTTCTGTCCTAGATAATTCTCTTACAATTGCGCATAATAATATTCTTTTGTTAGATAAAAATGCTAAAACACGCCACAAAACTGTTTTAGAATTTTTAAATAAGGCTCCTCCTCCGCCTGAATCTTTAGAAAATTATATGTCTAGCTCTTCTCTCATTTTAAATCAATTGTCTAAATTTCTTAACTCACCTAAGTCTGTCTTTACGCATAATGAACCTGATTTTCACGTTAAAACTTCTGAGCCAAAGATCCCTAATGTTCCCAAAAAATTAGAAGAACTTGAAGATGAACATTCCAAGTATTCTAATGATGATTTGGCGGATAAAATTAACAGATTAGAAGACATGTTTCATGCTAATACTGAACATATAATTAACAGAATTAATAAAAATGTCATTAACACTTTACACGCCCAAAATGTGAAATTAGAACTTGAACAAATGGATTTAAAAAGAATGATGGTCGAATTACAAGCTCAAGTAGCTTTAATATCTGACCAAAACAACAAAAATGTTAATGGAACTCTGTTATTGAAGCATCTGTTAGACGTGAAATTTGAATTAGCAGACTTAATTAAAGAAATTCCTACCAGAACTATTCCTGCTAATAACTCCACGCCCAAATATAACAACCCTTATATGGAGACCATACCTGAAAATAATGGAGGAAATAATAACAACTATCCTCATAATAATCAACAACAAAACAATAATAGTCAAACCAACTATACCAAATATAATAGCAGTCCACCCATGCCTAATAACAATTACCCTCCTAATAATTCACCTAATTATAATAACCTTAATAATGGGAGTCAATGGAGTCATGCTCCTTCACGCAACAATGTAAACAACAATGGTAATAACAACTTCATAGATCCCTCTCTTCTGAATAAATTGTTACCACCAATTAAAGAATGGACTAAATTTTCTGGAGAAGGAGATTATGACCATATTAACTTCATTAAATATATTGATCATATTTTAACAGTCTACAGAGCTCCTGATGAAGCTATCCTTACAAGATTGCCCAGATTATTTGAAGGAGTAGCTTTTGACTGGTTTATTAGTAAACAAGCTACCATGGGACAACAATCCTGGCCAGCTTGGAAAGAATTGATCAAACAACAATTTGGCACTAGACTCTGGGAAAAGAAAATGCGCAGAGCTTTTGAGAATGACTATTTTGACCCAGTCAAACATAATCCTCATCAATGGTGCCTGAACCAGAAAAAGAGAATTGAATGCATTTATACTAAATTAGATCAGGAACAAATAAATGATTTAATACTTAATCAAACTAAAGGCAGCCTAGAACATAATGTCAGATGTAGAATCAATGACATGGATTGTGACTTATCCACTCTTATAGGTGTTATGGAAGAAGTGGTAGAAATGACTGGGATCAATAAGAAGCACAACCCCTCTGATAAAAAGGATTACACTCCTAGAACAGATCCTCCCAAAAAGTTAGAATCTAAGCCAACTGAACCCATTAGAAAAGAAAAGACTCCTACGTGTTGGAATTGTGGAGAAACTGGCCACAGAAGCACTGAATGTACCAAACCTAGGAGGAAAATCAATAATGTGTATGCAAGCCCTGATTCAGATTCTGAAAGTACCTTTGATATCATACACCAAGAACCCTCTAGTACACATTATGGTCAAGATGATGATGACTCTGAATCTGATAACCATGCTGTTGTAGTAATAAATGCTGATATTGGCAATGACTTCAGCATTAATGCTATTCATGGTGAATCTAACTTACCCCAGAAATGGGAAGATAATATGGATATTGGCCATATATCTGATGCCAAGCTATTAACTAACAAACCTGAAGAAGGAAGGTGTTACACCCTAGGTAAAACCAGTTATACTAAGGTTATTTTCAAAGACTCAGCTGTTAAGACTCTATTAGATATAGGAGCCTTTTGTTCTTGTACAAGTGCCACATTTTTGCAACAAATATACCCTGATTGGCGCAAAAATTTATTACCTGTTCCAAAGGCTACATTTAGCAGTTGTAACTCTACCATGAAACCTATTGGTGTCATCAATTTACCCTTAATATTCCCCCACACTAAGGGATCCCTCAGATTAAGTGTAGAATTTGTAATACTTTCTGATGCCATTTGTGACTACCTTATACTAGGTAATGATACCTTCTGCATGTATGGAATTGACATTTTCCAGTCCAAAGATAGATATTTTACCATTGGAGGAGATTGGAAAAGGAAATACCAAATTTGCAACATCCATTCTGAGATTATTGCACCCATTTCTCAGGAACCTGACCCCAAGGAATTAGAAGATTTTAATCAAGAATATATGTCCCAAGCTGCTATAAGTGACATACTAACCAATGCTCAAGTATTAGATATTCTTAAAGTATGCCATAAGAATAAAGAAGCCTTCTGTACCACTGAAGAGCCTATTGGCAATGTTACAGGACATGATATTAAATTAGAATTAACTTGTGAACCTCCTTACCCACCTGCTCTAAGAAAGCAGCCTACCCTTCTAGCCCTAAATCTAGGATAGCCTTAGAAACACACATTAAAGAGCTTATAGATTTACGTGTACTTAGAAAAGTGGGCCATAATGAACAAGTAGAAATAACTACCCCAGTTATTATTGCCTGGCATAATGATAAGTCTAGGATGGTTGGAGATTTTAGAGCTCTAAATAATTACACTAAAGCTGATAATTATCCCATTCCAAGAATTGACCACTCTCTTCATAACTTATCAAAAGCTAAGTACATAACCTGCATGGATGTTCTCAAAGGGTTTCACCAGATACCTATAGAACTTAATAGCCGCCAATTTATGAGAATTATCTGCCATCTTGGTGTTTTTGAATACCTCAGAATGCCCTTTGGAATTAAGAATGCACCTTCTCATTTCCAAAGAATGATGGACTCTATTTTTGGATCTTTTATCCGCCAGTGCTGGATGATGATATATATTGATGATATAATCATTTATTCAGATGACTGGGAAACACATATAGAAAAGATACAAATAGTATTAGAAACTTCTATTAAAGCTGGTCTAAAAATGTCTATTAAAAAGTGCAACTTTGGATATGGTGAACTTAAAGCTTTAGGACATATTGTTTCTGGACTATCCCTAGCCATTGACCAAAACAAAGTAGCAGCTGTAATGCTCAAACCTATGCCTCAGAATATCACTGAAATGCAATCTTTTCTTGGATTTTGTGGATATTATAGGAAACATATTGAGAAATTTGCTATTTTAGCCAAGTCATTATATGAGTTATGTAGTAAAGAAACCATTTATGAAATGACTCACCCTAGAGTACTGGATTATGAACAATTGAAGCTAGCCCTTACTACTGCTCCTGTGCTAGCTCAACCAGATTATAACTTACCATTTATTCTGTACATAGATGCTTGTTTAGATGGCTTAGGTGCTGCCTTACATCAAGAATTCCTTATTGAAGATAAATTAGTAGAAAAACCAGTTCTGTTTATTTCAAGACAAATTAAACCAACAGAGAAAAGGTATGGAGCCAGTCAGATGGAATGTCTAGCTCTTGTATGGTCCTTAGAAAAGTTACATTATTATCTTGAAGGTAGTAGAATTGTTGTAGTCACTGATTGCACAGCAGTTAAAACCCTTATGAATATGCAGACTCCCAATAGGCATATGTTAAGATGGCAAATTGCTATTCAACAATACAGAGGACATATGACTATTGTTCATAAAGCTGGCAAAAAGCATAGTAATGCTGATGGCTTGAGCAGATGGGCTTTACCAAATACTCCAGATAACCCTGCCTGGGATCCTGAAATGAAGATATATTCCCAATTTTAGGAATACATGTCTGTGATTTGGATGAAGCCTACTACAGCCTTATAAAAGATAGTTACCAGTCTGATCCTGAATTTGTCAAACTACTAGATATACTTAGCAATGAAAATAGTTCCCATGAATTAATTGCTAGTCTACCTCCCTGGTTATCCAAACCTTACTCTTCTGGTAAGTTCTCTCTATTAGATGGAATATTGTACTTTAAAGAAAGGCATTCCAGTGTAATAGTCTTATGTGATCAACTTCAGATTGAAGCCCTTATGAAAGAATGCCATGATAATGTTGGTGCTGGACATTTTTCTGAAGAAAGGACTATTGAAAGAGTCAGAACTACAGCTTGGTGGAATAATTGGACTAATGAAGTAGCTACTTATATTAAATCCTGTGAAACTTGCCAGAAATCAAATAAGCAAACAGGTAAGAGATATGGGCTACTTCAAACCATCCAAGAACCCACCAAAAGATGGGAAATCATAAACATGGATTTTGTTACAGGTTTACCTCCTGGAGGGTCTTATTCCTTCAACTCTGTACTAGTGGTTGTAGACAGATATTCAAAAAGGGCCAGATTTATTCCTAACCATAAAGATGATACAGCTATGGAAGTGGCTTTACTATTTTGGAATAGGATTATGGCTGACGTAGGAATACCCAAAATAATCATTAGTGATAGAGACCCCAAATTTACTTCTGAATTTTGGAGAAATTTACATGACATGTTAGGCACTAAATTAGCTTTCTCTACTGCTTACCATCCCCAAACTGACGGATTGGCTGAAAGAATGATCCAAACTCTAGAAGATATGCTCAGAAGATTTTGTTCCTTTGGCTTAGAATTCAAAAATAATGATGGTTATACTCATGATTGGGTTAGCTTACTCCCTGCATTAGAAATAGCTTATAACAGCAGTAAACATTCTTCATCCAAAGAAATCCCTTATATTTTGGAAAGAGGATGGATACCCAGAATGCCTAAAGATCATATTAATAACAAATTACCTCATGTACATCCCACTTCCCTAGACTTCAAAAGGATGCTTGACATTACACATGAACATGCTAAGAAATGTGTTCAAGATGCAGCTGAATATAATAAGTTAAGATGGGACAAAAGTCATAAAGAACCATCCTTCCAAATTGGGGACAAAGTCCTATTGTCCACTGTGAATTTTAATAACTTGGGAGGGAACAGGAAACTTAAACCTTCCTTTGTTGGCCCTTTTACCATTAAGCAATTACATGGAAAAAATGCTGTGGAAGTTATTTTAACAGATGAATTTTCCAGAAAACACCCTGTTTTTCCAGTTAGCTTAATCAAACCTTACACTAGTAGAAGCACAGATACCCCTGTAGTAACACATGTACCTGTACCTATAATTGAACCTTTAGACACCTCTAACTTCAAAGTACATAAAATATTGAAGGATAAAAAGGAAAGGATCAATGGGAAAGATACTAGACTATACTTAGTAAGATATAAAGGTCAATCAGCAGACAAAGATGAATGGATTCCTGAAGATAATATACCAGATGGTCCCATACATCTACGTAATTATAGAGCCTCCAAAAGAAATTGAGAATTTTTTTTTTTTTCACTACAGACATTAGGATGAATTTTGTTTTCTAAAGTCTCATTTTAAAGGGAGGGAATGTCAGCTTGCTACTATGTCAGAGACAACCTGACAAAAGTAACATAAAAAGAGACATTATTACCACAGTATTAAGACCCATTAATATGACTAATAATGTATAAAAAACTTAGTTTACTTATTTTTATTCTATAAACTTAGAAAGTCCTAGCACCATAAAAATAAGTAATAAATTAAAATAAAAAACTACTTTTTACAAAAAAACTGAATAACTTCTAAACCTTGAGGATAACTTAGAATATTATATCATATTCTGAATCCTCATGCAAATTAATGTAGGGTCCCTCACTGGAAGTACCCCTGAATTCCTACTCCTTCACCTTGAACCAATTACCCGTAAGAATTGGCCACACTTATGTGTCACAGATGACATTACACACGTATGTACTTGTTATATATACATACCATATGTGAAATGACCAATTATGGACTTATAATTGAGGTGTTGTGTATAGTTTAGGAGTTAGGCCCAATTGGGGTTTAATCCTCCAACCCCGCGCGTGGATTATATAATCCAATTGGAAATTGGCCAAATGCGTGGAAATAGCTAATCCCCTAGTTACCACACGTGTACAGGTGTAACTAGGGTACTAGTAGATTCTACGTGGTTTATTTACAAGGTTTTATTAATAAAAACCTTGAATACATAAGAGTAACATAGCCAGCGTGGCCTTTGATGATTGGCCATAGCCATTTGTGGCCCATTTGCGTCATTTGTGGCCCATTTCAGATACAAATACACGTCAGTGTTGCTATGTACCTTAGTTACAATGACCAAATAGGTTATTAAGGTCATTATAAACACTTGTGACGCTGAAATAATGATCAGCAGTGCCATTGGGATGAGCCTTGTTAGTGCCAATCTCCCAAATTGGCCACATTGCGCTGAAAACCAGTTACTACACGCACACAGGCAGAAAGGTCCTCCCTATGAGTGAAATTAGTATATATAGAGCCCTCTTTCCACGCCAAAAGTTGTTCATCATCATCAATTATTATTACAGTCAATCAGTTACGCCGTGTCCTGTCCTTATTTCAGTTACTCTGCCCTGTTTGCCTGTTTTATCCGTGGTGTTCCTTTATAAATCAACCATTCTACGTGTCCAGCTCCTGCTCAGAAACCAACCAGTCTAACCAGCAGCTCTACTTCACCCCCTACGTGGCTTTTTGGCTTAAAAGAAGCAATAGTGAGTACTTCTTTTATCCTTCTGTCCCCATTCTGGTTCCTTAATTGGAAAAGCACTTTGGTACCACCTTCTGTTACGCAGAAACCCATTGTTTGCTTAATCAGATACCACCCTGCTTAGCAGATCTCTGATTTAGAGGGCACCTACAAACACCCCTGCGCCAGCAGGCCCCTCTATAAAAAAGAATTATATTCTTTTTATTTCTTTCTTTACTACTTTTCTACGTGAAAATACCCCACTCTACCCATCATTTGCACTCTTATCACCTTGTGTAGCTAAAAGGTACTAGCCCTTGGCATCACAGAGGCTGACAGTACACATGCAGTCCTTTACACCATGAAAAAACTATTGTCGCTTGATATCAAGCAACATCTGGCTAGCTCCAGCTATCTATCTGCTATCTATCCTGCCTAGCTTTGCAATACCACAAGGGGCTATGCACTTATACATCTCAGTAATCTCCATTCACATGGCTCAGCCAACTCACACAGCCGCGGCAGTGATGCCACAATGGTCCATGGTCCAGCCAAATGAACCATTGAGTTTTACCAGTTGATGGCCGCTGGCACCAGCCATTGCATCTTAGCCGCAAAATTGGCTTATGGCAGGGGGAAAAGCTATGTATACTCCTTTGAAGGCTGATCTTGGCCATTGAGCAAGTCTACTCCTGTCTACTCTCTCAATGGCCTATTTTGGACATCAAGCTACTCTCTCGATGGCCAATATCAGCCATTGAGGGAGTCTACACTCTCTCAATGGCCAATCGCCATTGAGAGTGTCAGCACCCCGCTAGTCAAGACAGCGCAGGGCACCAACAACTGCAAGTAGAGCTACCGGGGCCGGCAGGAAGCACGGCAGGTAGGTGTAGTTAAAGTGTCAGCCTTAGAGACAACAATGTTGCCCAAAAGGCTTCAACAATGTTCTCTGCTTATTCCTCTCTTCAATACAAGTATTTTCATATCATAATATCCTTACTTTGTTGTGTATAAGTGTGGAATAATATAAGTGTGAAGTAATTAACATAGAAGTCCACATAACATCTACTCATTTACTAAGTTCAACTCTATATTGCATATTCATTTTGATAAACATGGTTCATCATCTTCAGAGTTGGGCAGATGAAAATTTTCATCATCACTCACCAACCAACTTAGAAGAAAATCAGAACCACTGGACAAACACTCCTCACTACTCAGCATCCAAGGTCCCATCATTTCCCCTCGTCGTATTGTCGTGGTCATTTGGTGTCATCTGTCTGACTAGTAAGCAGCTTTGCTAACTTCTTTTTTCTTCAAGTTCACTTTGAGCTTGATCTTCCCCTTTCCTCTTTCTTTCTTCTTCTTCCAGAGGCACCTCACCATCTTCACTCCCAAAGAACTCTTCTTCTCATTATCCTAGTCCAGTGGAGCTACTCATCCACTCAGGTTTCCTTATAAGTAACCTTGGCCTTAAGCCTAAAAAATAAGGCAGTCTCTGACTGTACCTTCTCCTGCTTCTCAGGTTGAAGAGACTGTGGCTCTGCCCGGTTCTGCATTTCTCCCTACTAAAGGTTGAGCCCTCATACTTATCCTAAAAGGATACACATACTAGTTTTCTTTCTATTCCTCCTCCTCTTCCTTGTCTCTTTATTTCTTCTGAAATAAACCTTGTTACTACCCAATCTTGTGTCCTGCTGTCACATAAGAGACCCAGGCTCACAATTGGGGGCCTCATCGGGAAATATCTCATTAAAAAGACCTCTCTCTCTTCATCATATTCACTCCAAAAGAATCATAACCTTAAAATATAAACTAACAAAATTTTTTTTTTCATAAGGCCTCCCTACTCCTTTTTTTGTTAAAAAACAGCTAGAAGTGCTGCCAAAATTTCCCTTTCTTCCTCTACTTTGAAGAATTCCCTCTAGAAGTGCTGCAAAATTTTTTTTGCTGTTAATCAGAACTAATCTTATTGAATTCTTCCCTTATTATCTGTCCCTTTGCCATCCTTCCTTTGCCAAGAAGTGAAGGATTTAGAAGCTAGTGACCTTCTAGTGTCCTCTGATCTATCTGAGTCCTCAGACACAGAGTCATCGTCCGGAGAGCCAGAGCACGTCGTCGACCAGCCTATTGTAGCTGCCGCCGCGCACAACCTTATCACCTCGGACATGTGGACTCCCATAGCTACAGGGCCGCCGCAACCTATCCCTCCAGAGTTTTGCGTTCCGCTGGAGCTCCGCAACCTGAAAACGCCTCCCAAGAGGAAGCCTCCTGCTCGCCAATCTGCTAGGATTTGTGTCACCCATCAAAAAACCAAAGAAAAACAAAAAAAAGGTTCTGTCTCCTTTCCTTTTTTTTTACTTGCTTCTTGCGCTTTCCGCCGCGCTTCTAATTCCTAAAATTCTAGACCTCCGTTACTTATCTTTGCTATGCCTTCCCATTTAAGAAATGGCAAGGACTTATCATTTGAACAACTCCGCGCCGCCAAGAGAGAAGCCAAAAGACGCGGACAGCAACAGCGCGCCGCAGGGATTGCCGCCAGAGATAGCTATGTTGAGCCTCTCAGCCCCAGCAACGACCTCGGCACCTACAACCACCCTGTTGGCGTCAGCGACCCAGCAGGCGATGTCTACACCGCTAGCTCCTTTGGACAGAGCCGCGCCGTTGACTACCTCAGCTCCTCAGGCGACCAACGGCCTGTTGGCTACACCTTTATCCCTGCAGCCCTTGAGAGGCTACAAAGATCTAGGGAGCAACATGCTCATGGGGCTGGAGGAGATCAACCAGCTCAAAATGGAGCCAGCGTACCCCCCCAACCAGGGCATAGCGCCTTCGGAAGTCTACTCCCGAGCGACTTCCACGGCCCTTGAGTCCAGCAGATTGACGCCTGTCCCCCACCCGGTGGAGAGACAGATGTTTGCGGTCACGAGCCGGGAAGCCCCACCCCCATTGATGGCCGGGTCTATGACGCCGACCGCGACTTGCCTCTCAGCCCCTACAAACGCTCAGCTCAGGGGCAGAGAAATGTCCATAGATCCCTTGCCCCACAATCAGATCGCTCTCAGGGGCCGGGAGATGTCAGTGGACACAGATATACCAGCTCAGGACAAGCTGACTACCATATCGAACATCTTTCAAGGGCAGTGGCTCCTCTTTGTCAACGCAAAGGAGAACAACAACTACCACTTGATGAGGATCGCCTTGAATCAAGCGATATCAACCCAAGATACGTTGACAACTCTCTTCGGTACTCAACGTATGTTGGAAGTGTCAGAAGGTTGGCTGGCTCGCAACAAGCTAGCCAGAATGGAAAGGATGTTCCACATCCCTCCGCAACCGTTGCCTCAGACAATCATGGAGCAACCAGCCACGCAAGCGCCGTCCCAATAAGCCGCAGCAGTCATAGAGCGACCACCCTCCACGCATCTGCCGCGACTGTCTCACCCAGATCCTCTGGCGCATCAGAGCTCAGCGCGGCAACCGCTACACCAGCAACCGCCGCCGCCGCCGCCGCCGCCTCTTCCTCCGCACACCCACGAGGCCCAAGCTCAAGCAGCCAACCAGCTGATGGCGCTGCCACCAGTCCCCGGGCAGATGCCTCAGAATACTGGACTCCAGCCCGGTACCCACCAAATGGAGGCGCAACAAGCCTACCCCCCTCTTCAGTACCAGGGGCAAGAGGCCTACTACGGCCAGGACGAGTACTACTACCCGCCGCAACATCCACCCCATGTGCCCCACCCGTACGCGCCGCAGTACCCAAATGGCGACCAGTTCCACCACCTGTACCAGAGGAACAATTGCCGTGCTGACCCCATGACGCAAATGCTCCAGGTGGGCAGTTTTTTCATGAGAGCGGAGAGAATGATCAACCGCGCCCAACGTCGCCGAGACAGGGGCAGGATGGCTCCACCAGCTTATCTCCCTCCAAACAACCCTCAGTAAAATCAGGTGAAGCCTCACTGATTAACTTTTCTGATAACTCTTTAAAAGAATATTTTGTTAAAAATCTTAATGCTGATATGTATCATGATGCTCCCCAGGTCATTGAGAAAAAATTGAAAGTCTTGTTTTCCAATTTTATATCAGAGTTATCAGGTACAATGGACTCCTTTCCAGGTACTTTGCTTGAATCTTGTGTCTCCAACTTGAGTTTAACTGTCAATGCAACAATTCAAGAGATTATAAATTCTCAAGTGATCCCAGCCTTATATGATCAAGTGTTCAAACACTTGAGTGAGTTCCCCGTGCCCCATAACAAGAATGAGAAATTTGAAGAGTTCTTCAATGATGAACTGGACAGCCTCCAAGATATCATCATTGGCTTGAATGCTGATTACACTTCTGACTTGAGTTGCGTGAAAAACTCTGTGAAGTCTTTGGAACAGGATATGTCTCTGAACTTGTCTGCCGTGAAGTCCCAACTAGCGGAAACAGCTAATAAGGAAGATTTGAGATTTGAGCAAAACAAGAGAAGAATGAGTGACTTTCATACTTCCCTCAATGCCATTAACCATAAGCTTGATTTCTTGGTAAACTCACTCCAACCACAAGACCACTCTGAAGCAATGTTTAATAATCCCTTGATGCATGATAGACCACAACATCATACTCCAGCTGGTCAGAATCCTGCCCCTGAGCCTAAGACTGATGTACCTAATCACGTTGCCTCTGAAGAGCTGCATAGGGTACCTGAAACTGTGAGAGGAAATGTACCCCAGTTGGAAAAGGATTTCCCCTTCATTAAACATGAAGATGTTGACCCAGAAATGAGGAAAGAATTGTGGAAATCCATACCAAAGACCAGCGATTGGGAAAAATTCTCAGGAGAATTACCTTATAACCATGAACTTTGGCTAAAGAATATTGATGTGTTTGTGGAAGATTACTGCATGCTTGATCACATGGTAATCAGCAGGTTGACTGCTTTATTCACTGACACTGCAAAGAATTGGTACATTGGCATTAGAGATAACCATAGTAAGAAATCATGGGCATGGTGGAAACATACCATCAGAAACAAGTTTGGAACTCACAACTGGAGGTGGAAAATGCAACAAGAATTTGAAAAAGACTACTTTACCATGGAGAATAAGAAAGTGCACAAGTGGTTTAATAATCAAAGAGAGAGACTTAGAGCTTTTCAACCTGAAATCAGTGAGTACTTGATTTGTGGGAGTTTTGAGAAAATGGTTATCATCATTGAAGAAGTGCTTGACAGAGCAATGAGACAACCCAGGTCCCTTCCTTCTAATTCCTCCCAACAGTACTCAAGAAATAACTGGAGAAGTAACCCTTCTAGTACTAAGGTAGAACCCAGTAAAACAGAAGCTGATGCTAAGAGACCCCCAGCTGCCCAGGCCCAAGCCTCTAGGTCTAAAGATACTTGTAATTTCTGTAAGCAGCCTGGCCACTTTGCTAGAGAATGTCCCAAGAGAAGGCAAAGGATAAATGAAGTAGGCATGGAGAACCTCGATGAATCTTGCCTTAGTGATATTGACAGTGATAATGATAACAATTCACCAGAAGATGCATCTGAAGAAAACTCAAATCAGCCAGATGATAACCACTTTGTGTTGGCTTTAGATCAAGACAGAGCGTATGATCCCACAGGTCCAATTGACAGGGATTTCCTTGAGTACGCCATTGAATGTGAACCCTTACTAGAATACTCAATAGCTGAGATAAAAGCTGAATCCCATCAGCCCCAAACTTGGAGCAACACCTGCCAGACTTCTCACATTGAAGATGCCAGGCTCATGAGATGTAAGCCAGAAAAAGGAAAAGCTCATTTGATTGGTTTTCAAACTATTACTCCTGTGTTGATCAACCACTCTGAATACTCCTGTTTACTAGACAGTGGGGCCTCTTGCTCTATAATCAGTAACAAAGTGTTGAATAAGATTTTTCCTGATTGGAAACAATTCTTGTTGCCCATTACCCATGCCAGGTTCCACAGCTGTAGTGAACAATTCAAAGCTCTGGGAATTATTGAATTGGCCCTCATCTTCCCTCATACCAGAGGTTCTGTGAGAATAGTAGCTGAATTTGTTATTATGGAAAATGCTAAGATGAACTACTTAATCTTGGGTAATGATTACCAATCCTTGTATGGTTTTGACATCACCAATAGTAAAGAAAGATACTTCACCATTGGGAACGAGAACAAGAAAAAGAAGTTCAGTTTCAAACCTGATCTTCATGACAGAACTCCCTTGTCTTCTGATATATCTGCTCTTAAGAAATCAGATCCCCTATTGAATAAATTTGTCAAAGAAGAACTCTGTGAAGCAAAGATATATGAGAAGTTGACCACAGAACAGAAAGAGTCTTTCTTTGAAACACTCCATGGAAAAAAGAAAGCTTTTGCTGATACTACCCACCCCCTGGGAGCAGTCAAAGGCCATGAAGTCCACATCAAGCTGACCACAGAAAGACCATACCCTCCTCTGCTGAGAAGACCTCCTTACCCAGCTAGTCCCAAGAGCAGAGAAGCCCTAGACGAGCACATAGATGAATTGGTCAGATTAAATGTTCTGAGGAAGGTGGGACACAATGAAGTTGTTGAAATTACCACCCCAGTTATCATAGCCTGGCACAATGGGAAATCCAGGATGGTAGGTGACTTTAGAGCCCTCAACACTTACACTGCAGCAGACAGGTACCCCATTCCTAAGATCAGTGAGACTTTGACTAATCTGGCCAAAGCCAAGTTCCTCACAAGCATGGACGTGCTAAAAGGTTTTCATCAAAATGTTATAGCCCCTGATTCTAGGCAGTACTTGAGAATTATATGCCACAAAGGGATCTATGAGTACTTGAGAATGCCATTTGGCATCAAAAATGCACCCTCTCATTTCCAAAGGATGATGGACATCAAATTTAGAAGAGAGCTGGATGAAAAATGGGTTATTATCTATATTGATGACATCATAATCATGTCCAACACTTGGGAAGAACACCTTCAGAGGATCAACATAATCTTGAAGATTGTCATCAACATGAACATGAAGATCTCCCTGAAGAAATGTAACTTTGGCTTTCACCAGATCAAAGCCCTTGGCCACGTTGTCTCTGGAATAGCCATAGGTATAGACCAGAATAAGGTTGCTGCTGTGCTGCAGAAGAGTACTCCTACCAAAAAGAAAGAGATCCAGTCTTTCCTTGGCTTTGCTGGTTATTACAGACAACACATTGATAGATTTGCAGAGGTAGCTAGACCTTTAACTGAGCTGTGCAAACTGGAAGTTGTTTTTGAAATGACAAATCAAAGGCTTCAAGCTTACAATCTCCTGGTCAAGAAATTGACTACAGCCCCTCTTCTCTTGTTCCCAGACTGGCAACTCCCATTCAAATTATATGTTGATGCTAGTATGACTGGCCTTGGAGCTGCCCTAAACCAAGTACAAGTCATAGATGGTATTAAGAAAGAAGGACCAATAGTCTTCATATCAAGACAGCTGAAAGATTCTGAAGGCAGATATGGAGCTAGCCAACTTGAATGTCTATGCCTGGTTTGGGCCCTAGACAAGTTACACTATTACCTAGACGGTAGTGTCTTTGAAGTCATCACAGACTGCACAGCCTTGAGATCCCTCCTCAACATGAAAACCCCCAACAGACACATGTTAAGATGGCAAATAGCCATTCAAGAGTGCAGAGGTAACATGACAATTCAACACAGAGATGGCAATATCCATAAGAATGCTGATGGACTCAGTAGGTGGTCATTACCTAATGACCCTAGAAACCCTGCTTATGACCCTGAAGAAGAGAAAGATGATGAAAGAATCCCCATAATGGGAATCATGGGCATCCATGTGACCACCTTCAAGTCTGAATTCTTTGATTCTGTCAGAGAAGGCTATCAAAAGGACAACAACACCATCATCTTGACCCAAATACTCAGGAAAGATTGCAAGGACCAAGCACTAGTTAATGGTTTAGATGAATCCTGGAAGACCTCTTATATGGCAGGCAGATTCTCCTTGTTTGATGACCTCATATATCACAGGGAGAAACATAACTCAATCTTGGTTATAGTTGACAAACTGACCATCAACACCATTCTGCACAAATGCCATGATAGTGTCTATTCAGGACATCTTTCTGAAGACAGAACCTTGGAAAGAGTAGCTGACACAGCGTGGTGGCCCAGTTGGAAGAAAGACTCTTCTGAATACTGCAGCTCATGTGAAAGATGCCAGAAAGCAAATAAAGCTACTGGGAAAAGGTTTGGACTGCTTCAAAAGATTCAGGAGCCCTCTAAGCCATGGGACATAATTAACATGGACTGGGTAACCTCTCTATCACCTGGAGGAGCCACAAGCTACAACGCTTGTCTTGTTATATTTGATAGATATTCCAAGACACCAATCTTTGTCCCTTGCTTCAAAGAAGATTCTGCCATGGACACTGCAATCCTCTTCTGGAATAGAGTAATGCCCAGGAATGGCATCCCCAGGATAATTATCTCTGACAGAGATCCCAAATCCACATCTGAGTTTTGGACTGGCCTTCATAGTATGCTAGGAACTAAACTAGCCTTTTCAACAGCTTATCACCCACAAACTGATGGATTAGCTGAAAGGATGATTCAGACCCTAGAAGACATGATCAGGAGGTTCTGCTCATATGGACTAGAATTCAAAGATAATGATGGCTATACCAACGATTGGGTCTCACTACTCCCAATCCTAGAATTAGCATACAGCACCAGCATCCACTCCACAACTGGAAAACAACCTGCGTTGTTAGAAGAAGGATGGATACCCAATTTGCCCAGAGATTTTATAAAACAAGGCCAAATAGACATTCATCCTACTGCTGGAACTTATGCCAAGATGTTTGACAATGCAAGGAAGCACGCTGAACAATGCATAGTGGAGTCAACCAACTACAATAAAGAAAGATGGGACAAAAGCCACAAAGAACCTGAATTCAAAGTTGGTGACCAAGTTCTTATCTCCACTACTAATTTCACCAACCTGGCTGGTCCAAAGAAGATGAGAGACTCCTTTGCAGGACCATTTGTGATCAAGGCCCTGCACGGCAAGAATGCAGTAGAAGTCATCCTTACTAGAGAATTCAGCAGGAAACACCCCACCTTTCCTGTTAGCTTGATTAATCCTTACAACTCACCTGACCCCGGCAAGTTCCCACTTAGACAGAAGGTAAGAGTAGTAATTCCTCCTGTTGAACAGCCCCCAAAACATAAGGTCATCCTGAAGATCCTCAGAGAAAAAAGACTTAGAGTTGATAACAGAGATGTTAAGATGTACCTTGCCAGATACAAAGGTCTAGGAGCTGATCAGGATGAGTTGCTACTGGAGCAAGAAATACCTGAAGCTCCCACACTCCTTAGGAGATTCAGAAGTGAGAAAAGATCCTCCTGAATGGACTAGTATAGCTGATATTCTATTCAGAACATAACCTCTTTTAGTGGTGGGGAATGTCAGCCTTAGAGACAACAATGTTTCCCAAAAGGCTTCAACAATGTTCTCTGCTTATTCCTCTCTTCAATACAAGTATTTTCATATCATAATATCCTTACTTTGTTGTGTATAAGTGTGGAATAATATAAGTGTGAAGTAATTAACATAGAAGTCCACATAACATCTACTCATTTACTAAGTTCAACTCTATATTGCATATTCATTTTGATAAACATGGTTCATCATCTTCAGAGTTGGGCAGATGAAAATTTTCATCATCACTCACCAACCAACTTAGAAGAAAATCAGAACCACTGGACAAACACTCCTCACTACTCAGCATCCAAGGTCCCATCATTTCCCCTTGTCGTATCGTTGTGGTCATTTGGTGTCATCTGTCTGACTAGTAAGCAGCTTTGCCAACTTCTCTTTTCTTTGAGTTCACTTTGAGCTTGATCTTCCCCTTTCCTCTTTCTTTCTTCTTCTTCCAGAGGCACCTCACCATCTTCACTCCCAAAGAACTCTTCTTCTCATTATCCTAGTCCAGTGGAGCTACTCATCCACTCAGGTTTTCTTATAAGTAACCTTGGCCTTAAGCCTAAAAAATAAGGCAGTCTCTGACTGTACCTTCTCCTGCTTCTCAGGTTGAAGAGACTTTGGCTCTGCCTGGTTCTGCATTTCTCCCTACTAAAGGTTGAGCCCTCATACTTATCCTAAAAGGATACACATACTAGTTTTCTTTCTATTCCTCCTCCTCTTCCTTGTCTCTTTATTTCTTCTGAAATAAACCTTGTTGCTCCCCAATCTTGTGTCCTGCTGTCACATAAGAGACCCAGGCTCACATAAAGTATGTAACCAGCCACAGGGCCGCTCACAATGCGGCCGAGAAGATGGCATAAGGTAAGCCCTACTGGGAGACGCTTGCACAGGGAGCGCTTCTCCCAGAGTTTAGAAAAACCAAGCCCCATTACGGATAGACAACTACATCTATCAGGTGATTGCGGCCTTTCTGTCTTGCAGTCTTCTTTCCTTCCGGTCCACCCCCAGTTTTGATCACCACCCCTCCTCCTTTTCAGTTCTCCCTTCTGACACAGTCCAGCCCGGCCATCCCAGTAGCCACCAGGTAGGCTGAGCTATCTCCTTTTCCTTTCCTCTCACCAGCTCTCTCCGGCCACTGGCCTTGTAGGACGTTCATCCCCTACCAGCTCCTTTTCTTGAAAGGTGCGGCTTGGCCGGTTTGAGCTTTCCCCGCAAGCTTCTCAAGTCGCCCGTACCCCCTTGTACTGGGCTTCTAGCTATATCCTGCCCTCCCGGCCAGGACTATCCATTCAGGTTGCGTCACATACAAGGTGTACCCTGACAGAGAGAGTACAACAGAGAAAGTACACTCTCCATACTCTTGATGGCTGGTATCAACCATTGAGAGAGTCTACGCTCTCTTGATGGCCGGTGTTGACCATCGAGAGAGTCTACACTCTCTTGATGGCCGACATCGGTCATTGAGAGAGTACATCCTGCTCTCTTGATGACCAACATCGGTCATCAAGAGAGTAGATCCTCTCTCGATGGCCAATACATGTTGGCCATCAAAACAATTGCCAAAACCCCTCCGGCAGTCTTCTGGAGGTCTTTTGATAACTACAAAACAGTTCTCTGGAGGGCGAGCAGTAGTAACCTACCTTCTGAGCCTCTTGACAAGCAGGTATCAACTTGCCTACTGTAATCTCTCAGCACGCAGGTTGACAGGGTTGGTGATGCCAAGGGCTGGAACCTTCTAGCTACACCACCTGCAAATGATGCAATAAATGCAAAGCAAGATAAAATGCACACTTTTTACGTGTGAATGGATGGTTTGGGATAGTATTTGTGGTGGAAAAATACAGTGAAAATGAGGAAAAGGTGGAATATGTAATATTCCAGAGGGGCCTGCAAGTAAGTGCAGGGGTTTTTATGGTGCCCTCTATCAGGACCTGAGCTAACAGGTTGGTTTTGACTGGTAACCTGATCATCTGGGGCCTGGTTAACAGGAATGTGGCCAGGAAAGTGGATAGTGGGTAGGATAATTAGACAAGAATGCGGCTACTGTTGATTCTTGTCTAAATTCCTTCCAAGGGATAAGCAGCAGGACCAGAGGGGTGGTTATTGTTGATTCTGGTGATGATGCTGACGCAGAAAAAGGGCTAAAAAGTTTCTGGAAAGGGCCACAAGATTGGACACAGGATAATACTGTTGGACAATACGTAGTGGGAATATTCCAAGGGTGATAAAAGCTGGGGAATCCTCTCTGGGGGGAACCAGAGGTGTTTAGATATTGATGACTGGCTCTGGGGACGAAATCAGAGAGCCTGTTATTTGCATGGAACAGATCTTTGGATCAACTGATCAACAGATTGGATCAAAAGTTGATCATCCTGGGTTAGATCAGTAGAAGATGCGCGTGAGCTGCGGATCTCTCATGATCTGTGGTTGTATTCCTTGTTCTCAGGCTTAATGTATCATTTATTGACAAGTATATCTTTGTCTATGAGACCTGTTACATATGTGATATGTCTCATTTGTCATATGTAACAGGTTTATGGTAATTTATCTATTTTTCCTACAAGTTATTTTTGTTGTTTTGTATAAGTCATATAAGGAGCCATATTTAAGGGGTCACTTTGCTAAGGGACCCTAGTTTATTTTCTATTTAGAATCAATTTCTGAAGTAATATTCAAACTTTGGTCATTGGTTTGTCTTCTATCTATTTTTTGTTATATCTTTTGTTACTTTTGTTACTATGTTGGCTTGTCTCTTACATAGTAGCAAGCTGACACAGGTAAACACAACTGCCAAGAAACCTCAGCAGGCATGTTCATACCTGCTTGCCAAGACCTCTTGGCAAGCGGAACTCTCTGGGAGCTGGTACATACCTGCTCGCCGAGAATTCTCGGCAAGCAGGTTCACACGTGCTTGCCGAGAGGTCTCGGCAAGCAGGTCCACACGTGCTCGCCGAGAGGTCTTGGCGCGCAGGCGGTTACTTGCTTTCTGAGATCTCAGTGAGTACCTGCTAGCTGAGAGCTCTCCGCAAGCAGGTAACCACCTGCGCGCCAAGAGCTTTTAGCAAGCAGGTATGTACCCTTGCCGGGGGATCTCAACGGGTAGGTTTGTACTTGCTGACCATGAGCTCTTGGCAAGCAGGATCAAACCGGCCTACTGAGATCTCTTTGCTAGCCGGTACAAACCTGCTTGCTGAAGCTCTCAGCAAGCGGTGTCTACCCGCTTGTTGAGCGCTGTCATCAAGCAGGTGGCCACTGGCTAGCTCTTGGCAAGCAGGGAGATGTTCATTAATGCTTTTTTAGGGCTTTGGACAAGGCAGCCGTGGATAGGAGTCAGCTTGAGGCTGAGAAGCTGAGAATTGATGCTGGGAATGGTAAGCAGGTGAAGTGAGTGGATTCAGTGATGAGGTCAAGATGGAAGTATGCTGCAAGGATAATTATTGATGGGAATGGGAAGTGGTGAGGATGGGTTTGAAAGGGGTTGGGCTTACGGTGCGGGAGGAAAGAACGGGGCAACAGGACAAGGAAAATCAGCATCTAAAGAGTATGCCCTGTGATAAGCAGATAGAAGGTGGCAAGATTGACCAGTTGAGGTAGCTTTGAGTTTGGCATTTTTTGGGAGCTTGTCAACACAATGGAAGGACACAATCTGATGTGAAGCTAGGGGTTGAGTGGATAGGGAAGGTGGTTGAGGGGGGAACAGGGTGGGGATGGAGGTCAAAAGCGATTGAGATGAATTGTTCAACACCACTATTAGAGAGGAGGGTCTCCCCAATGCAAAGCAAGGAAGGAGAGGTGGGGGACTGTCAGCCGCGAAGGCAGTGGGGATGTTGCATTGATGGCTTGATGAAAAACATCAAAAGAGGGTCAGTCCACAGAGAACTTTATCCAGCTCGACGGAGAGGTCTTACAAATTTTGTTGAGTATCCTTTGCAGTGCCCAGGCAATCTTGAGGCGGACAACCGGGCGCCTCAAAGGTGCGGTTGTTTGATGATGGATTCTTGCACAAACTGTTGCAATGAATTAGAAAAACAGTCCCTATTAGTAGTCACCAAACGTTATACGACATTGCGTAATTCAACCACCAATGTCTTGATGTGGAAAGGCGGGTCGTGTCTACTTCAAGTCTACATCAAAAGAGTGAACTTGGTACCGTATTCCGCAGATCAGAAAAAGCTGGGACAAACATGATGATTGGCCCCATTGTGGGTGGTATGGTATGTCTTTTTTTTTCTTTCTCTCAAGATTGTCTCCATGTTTTGTCTTGTTAAAACCTTTTTCTCCACTCCTCAAAAAAAAAGCACTTTGAGTTCTGCTAGCAGTTGCCGGGATCAGCAGAGTATTAGAATGGTGGGACGCAGAAAAGGGCTTCTGGAAGTTTGAGCCGGAAGATGAAGACGGCGGGGAGGATATAAATATGTTTCCTTGCAACGCGCGTTCAGCACTCTGTTGTAGCCGGCTCGGCACCAATACTTGGCCGGGCAAACTCGTCAATTGATGTGGTTGGGATGCCGCACCCTTCAGTTTTTGGCAAGACGCTGCCAATCAGCACTTCTCAAACTACCCATGAGGCCCCTCAATGGAAAATTTCTGCCTCGTTTGCATTGCCTCCTCTGGCCACTGACGTCGTTGGTCCATCCGTCAAGAAGCGCGAACCAAGGACAAATAGGGATAGCAACTTGAAGAAAGTCCTCAGCCTCACCCACCCCGCAGCCGGCGACCTGTCGCTTGTCAAAGCCGAATCTGTCTCTTCCTTCTCTGGAGTCAGATATCCCCAATCTGCCGGCTTGGTTAAGCCTTCTCCTGGCTCTGATAACTTGGATAAGGACTTTACCAAGTCTATCAAACTTGTTTGCACCAAAAACATCCTTGCCGAGGTCTTGTTAGAAAATGCAGTGATCCCATGAAATGATGTAGTCAAGCGCGTGAAGCATCGCGTAGCAGGCACAACTCTCAATTATTACTCAAACCGGAAGAGGTGAAGTCGATTGCTTGTGCAAAGTTGAGGGCAGCTCTCAGAGAAGAATTTGTGGCTTGTGAAGATAGGGAAAATGTCAGCTTGCTACTGAGTCAGAGACAACCTGACAAAGAAACACTAGTAACATAGAAATTAATGAAAATACATGAAAAATAAAAACAACATTATCACCATATGTACAAACCCTGAAAATAGTACATATGCTAATAATTAATAACAAATAGACATGAAATAAATATAATAATAAGGAATAATCATAAGGTAACCATAGTAACACATAAAAGTAAGAATAATAACTAGTAATCTTATTTTTACCCAAAAACCTTAACAAAGTTCTGGACCCTTAAAAATAAGTTAGAACTAAAATAAATAACAACTTTTTACAGAAAGTGTGAATAACTTCTAAACCTTGAGGATAACTTAGAATATTATGTCATATTCTGAATCCTCATGTAAAATAATGTAGGGTCCCTCACTGGAAGTACCCCCAAATTCATAAGTATACTCCTTCACCTTGAACCAATTACTTGTAACAATTGGCCACACCCACGTGTCACAGATGCACATTACACACGTATGTACTTGATATATATGCATACTGTATGTGAAAGGACCAATTATGGACTTATAATTGAGGTGTTGTGTATAGTTTGAGAGTTAGGCCCAATTGAGGTTCAAGCCTCCAACCCCGCGCATGGATTATATAATCCAATTGGAAATTGGCCAAATGCGTGGAAATAGGCAATTACCTAGTTACCAGGTATGTACCAGCATAACCAGTGTACAGGTAGATTCTACATGACGGATTTGCAAGGTTTAAGTAATAAAAACCTTGAATACCTAAGATTAACACAGCCAGCGTGGCCTTTAAAGATTGGCCATAGCCATTTGTGGCCCATTTCCGTCATCTGTGGCCCATTTCAGATACAATCACACGTCAGTGTTGCTATGTACCTTGGTTACAATGACTAAATAGGTTATTAAGGTCATGGAAAGCACTTGTGACGCTGAAATAATGACCAGCAGTGTCATTGGGATGAGCCCTGTTAGTGCCAATGTCCCAAATTGGCCACATTGCGCTGAAATCCAGTTACTGCATGCACACAGGCAGAAAGGTCCTCTACTATTAGTGAAATTAGTATATATAGAGCCCTCTTTCCACGCCAAAAGTTGTTCATCATCATATTATATTACAGTCAACCAGTTACGCCGTGTCCTGTCCTTATTTCAGTTACTATGCCCTGTTTGCCTGTTTTATCTGTGGTGTTCCTCTTTAAATCAACCATTCTACGTGTCCAGCTCCTGCTCAGAAACCCTCAAATCTGACCAGCAGCTCTACTTCACCCCCTACGTGGCTTTTTGGCTTGAAAGAAGCAATAGTGAGTACTTCTTTTATCCTTCTGTCCCCATTCTGGTTCCTTAATTGGAAAAGCACTTTGGTACCACCTTCTGTTACGCAGAAACACATTGTTTGCTTAATCAGATACCACCCTGCTTAGCAGATCTCTGATTTAGAGGGCACCTACAAACACCCCTGCGCCAGCAGGCCCCTCTATAAAAAAGAATTATATTCTTTTTATTTCTTTCTTTACTACTTTTCTACGTGAAAATACCCCACTCTACCCATCATTTGCACTCTTATCACCTTGTGTAGCTAAAAGGTACTAGCCCTTGGCATCACAGAGGCTGACAGAAAAGGCCGAAAACAAAATCTTGCAGGCCCAGCGCCTGCAAGATGATTTGCGGGCAAGGGAAGAACAGAATCAGTTAAACTCCGGCTTCACTAGTTGAGATCGAATGGAATGCATGACCGGGATGGCAAGCTCAATGGTTGGGGATCAACAGAGCAGCAAGGTGGATATTATAATTACCCCTTGTCTCAAGTTTGCTTGCCGCAGGACTCACAATAATATCAAATACTTGCTTGGCTTGATACCCAGGTTACACGCAACACAACATTGACCGACTTATTGAATTCGGTCACTCTCCAGCCCTTAACAACATGGCTTCTTAGAATTTAAAGTTTAGGTGGAGACCGATGATGCCATAGTTACCTCTCCTGCTGTGGTTACTGCCCCTATCATCATTGCTGTCAGCCCTGGACCTGTTGCTGATGTTGCAGACGAGCCATTGACAGCTGTTGAAACTCTTGCAGTACTTGTTGCTCATGGCCTAAGGAAAATATTGGATGAGCTACCCCTCTCTAAGACCAATGCGTTGGGTCGGTGGGAAATCATCTTTTCAAAATGAACCATTATGCCGTGCTTGTGAGTGTTAATAGTAATTGGTACCCTCACCTTTGTCACTCTCATCAAACTGACCGGTATGCTCCAAAACAGAATTTGGTTCAGCTTGGCATGAAGCGGAGGAACAAAAGCATTGACTAGCATACCAAGGAAAAGCAAACAGTTAAGTGTTATCCTAAAAGATGCACTTTTCATTTTGAACCCCGCAAGTGAAACATTGTTTGCCGCGGGGATTCGCGCCAGTGACAGCAATCGTTTTTTGCCATTTCCGCTGCTTTCCAGGAGGTGCAGTCTCAGCGGCCACATGACGGCCACATGATTTTTCTTGTTGCACTAGAATCATTGTCGGTCAATGAGGTGTGGGCCCATCCTGCCATAGCACAGAGGAAGAAGCAAAAGGAGAACACAGTGGCAAAAGATTTACTCAAAAAGATCAAGATGGTCCTTAAGGTGACAACAACCCCACCAGCAAGATTGCCCAACACAAGGACTGTGACTGCTCCGGCTGTGGTTGGTACCACCGCCGTTTTGACCCCAAACCGACCCAAGCAATGGGGGGGATACTGTAGCTGGCCAAGTGAGGCTGTACTCATTACGGAGCTGTACTTTACAGAGATGTGGGACTACGTTGTGTTAGAGGCAAAAACGGCCACATGAGTACTAAATAGCAAGGAGTGTACATTGTGCGCTGAACAAGTCATGGTAGAGAGAAGGGCATTTATACCCTGCAAGAATAGTGCGCGCATGTGTCGTGACAGCGCATGTGTTGTGACAAAGGAAGGAATGCAAGAGATAAACAAGGACAAGAAGTGGTGACAAGCTAATAAAAATACAGCGGGTACATATATCCTCTGTTCCGGCCAATAGATAAGCCAAAAGAAGAGAAGGGAGCCAAAAGAAGAGAAGGAAGCCAAAAGAAGAGAAAGGTCTAGCTCCAAAAGGGAGCAAACCCGGAACCGTAAGATAGAGACCAAAGAGTTTGGCCGGAGTTGGGCAGAACAGAAGAGGTACGGCCGGAGTTGGCCCAATAAGGAAAGATGCGTCTGGAGTTGGCCTAAAGCATTGGTGGTCATGAAGGTGTCTTAAATCCATCGGTCAGTACCGAGGGCCTAGGTCGTGAGTGATGGTGAAACTTGTGGCAAAGGACAGGTGGGTGTCAGTGTCACCAGCACAGCAGCACGGGGTATATACAGAACCAAAGAGAGAGTTTGTACAGGCCATGATGTTATAGGCTAGCTATGAGCCAGGCGCCTCAACATCTCTCACCAAGTCACCTGTGGAACCGGCGGTCCGGCCGGCCTTGCGGTTTGATGACATCTGCTAGCCATTCTGGCGGTTCAGTTGTGCTGGGAACCCCTATCGTCAGGATGGCCATTCTATTGTCAGGATGGCCATTGATTGGTACAACTCATTGGCCAGCTGCTGAACGTTGAGGGCTGACAGCACATTGATGGTCCTTTGCTCTTGAGTCAAAGGGCCATTGAGCCGCGGCCAAGCATTGTAACACATAGTTCAGCCCTTTTCAATACCAGGAGAGTAGCTTTGAAGTAGCGCTGGAGCTGCAACCAAAGCTATGTAATGTCGCTTGATAACAAGCGACAATTGTTTTTTCATGGTGTTATCAGCTGTTTCTGGCATGGGTTGATTGTTACTCAGTTGGCAGGGTTGGGGTGGCCAGAACCACAAATGGGCACATCAATTTCACTTGGTAAACCACAACACCTTGAAACCAATCAAATGACCTCATTTATGAGATATTTCAATACCCCATATATATGCCCCTCCTAAGTTCCACCCAATTGGTTCTTATGCTTTTTTTTGGTGCGTGATGCCTCTAACACCCAAGAAAGCACGCTTTCAGTCAAATTAAAGGGATCGGCCAACCAATATTTTGTTAAATTCATAAAATATTGGTTTATCCCAGGGCATAAAAACCCGGGTAATCCGCGCTGGCACATGGTTTTCTCCGCAGTGCGCATAGCGCCAAAAACCCGGTTTTCCGCGCGCGCACCCGGTTTTTTGTTTTTTGTTTTTGTTTTTTTATCTTTATGCAATATGAACAAAAACTGAATACAAAGCTCAGTGGGCTCAGAATATTTTCCATAGCAAATGTGGTTTACCCACAGCAGTTGATTGAAGATTTGGCCAAATTCTGCACCTACTGAAATGCTATATCTCCTGTTTCACATGTCCAAATGGTCTCAAAATTGGCTCAGAAATGAGTTAATGGATCTAGTTGTTCAATGTATGAATATATGACATATCCCATGAATGGTTTATGCACAGTAGCCAATTAAAGGTTTGGCCAAAATCTGCTCCTACTGAGAGCTTGTATCTCCTGTTTCGCAATTCCAAATGGGCTCAAAATTGGCTCCGGATTTAAGGAATGTTTATAGTTCTTTACTTCATGGATATTTTCCATATACCATGAATGGTTCACGCACAGTAGCCAATTAAAGATGGGTCAGGCTAAATGCACTCCAACTTTTTACTTCATGTAATCCAATTTGGAGTGGAAAAGTGTGCACTCCAATTTTTTTGGAGTGGGAAGCTGTCCACTCCAATATATTTGGAGGGTACAACTTTCCACTCCAAAAATTTTCACTACCTTGGAGTAAACAATCATGCACTCAAAGTTCACTCCAAAAATTTGGAGTGCACCTGAAGTCCACTCCAAAAGTTTTGGAGTGCACCTCAAGTCCACTCCAAACTTTTTGGAGTGCACTTCAAGTCCACTCCAAAAAATTTGGAGTGCACTCAAAGTCCACTCCAAAAAAAATGGAGTGCACAAAATTCCACTCCAAAAATGTCAAGTTTTTGGAGTGAACAACCGCCCACTCCAATTTTGTTGGAGTGGGCAGCTGTTCACTCCATTTTTTTTGGAGTGGACACTTTCCCACTCCAAAATGTTGGAGTGCATGTAGTAAAAGTTTGGAGTGCATTTAGCCTGACCCTTAAAGATTTGGCCAAAATCTGCCCCTAGTGAAAGCTTGTATCTCTGTTTGACATGTCCAAATGGGCTCAAAAGTGGATCATACATTATTTAATGGCTATATTTCTCTAATGTATAAAAATTTTTCATAGCCCATGGACAGTTTACACACAGCAGCCATTTGAAGATTTGGCCCATTTTGCCTGGTTTGCCCAGATCAGAAACATGTCAAGGGGGCATTTTTATGAAAAATTGGTACTTTCATGGTTTTCCCCACCCTTGAAAGTGTAGAAAAATGATTTGGAACCTTGAAGAATCTTTGAATATGAGGGGTGAAAAATAGTTGAAAAAACCAGGTTTCCCCCCAAAAAACTGGCAAGCAATTTTTTTCATCAAAATTGGTGGTTACCATAAGATTCTAAACCCTTGAAAGTGTGGGAAACAAACTTGAAATCTTGTAAAAAGGTTAATGCTGCAGGCCAATGGAATTTACGCCAAAATCCTGTTGAAATTGAATTTTACATGTGAAGAATGCATATTCAAGCTCCAAACGTATTTTTAAAAATTTTGATAAATATAGAAGTAATGGAAAAAAATTGAAATCACAAAAAAAGGTTGAGTAATGACCTCAAAAAACATATTTGAAAAAACCGGGTGTGTGCGCGCCGTTGTCGGCCGACCGTCCGCCTGATGTTGAATTGATGTTAAACCGCATGTCAGCGCGGATTACCCGGGTTTTTTTTATCAATGCCCTTTATCCCAAGGGTCGTGGTTAAATGACTCCCAAAAATTAGAGAATCAACTTCCAAAACTTGCAGACCTCAAAAATACCATCTGTTGACCAACCAGTGACTGAGGGTGGATGTAAAAACGCTGTGGAGCATTTTTCGGAGTTGATTCTCCAATTTCAATATGCCTTATGGGAGTTGTTAGAAAAATTTTCAAAAATAATCAAAAAAATGAATTCCTCTGTAATGAGTGGTGCCAAGCGCCCAAGACTTAAATATTAACTAGGAAGTAACCTAAAAAGTATTTTTGGAGCATATTAGCTCCACCGCCAGAATATACCCACAATTAAATGTAGCAGTAGGCGTCTGATTTTTGAGTAGAGTTTTTCTATTCCTACTTTTCTCAACGCCAAAAGCTGTACTGATTGAATTGTAGGAGCCACTTAATAACAAGATTTATTCAAGAATCCAATAGAGAACGTTTTCTTTGTTTAAGATAAAATTAGACTGTTTTAGTTGGCCACTGCACTAAAATCTTAGCCTTCAAACTTAGGTACATTCTTCCTGGGGCAATTTCTCACATCACTGTTTATACTTTCAATCACTTCCTCCAGAGCCCCCAAAACTTTAAGAAAGCCTCATTTTACACCTTGAAGTCTGCTTTCAAGGAAAAGTGAATAGCAGACATAATTTACCCATTCAAAACCTCATCAAAAAAAAACATATTCACATGTGACAACTGATGAATTTGGATTACGGCTGAGGAGTGAAATATATTCAAGCATCATGGGCAAAACCAACTAGATATCATCCACTAGATATAATAAGGAAGAAAATCATAAAAGAAGAAGAAAAAAGAAGAATAATCTCAACAACAACTAACAATCCAGGGGTCAACTCCCATAATCAGCCTTGTTTTTGGTTGAACGGCTCCCATGGGGGTTGCAGCTTGAATTGAAATTTAATATATTGAAAATTATCCCGCCGACTCCCATTTCTCATGCAGAATTGGATGGTCAACTCCCATTTTGTTGCTAGGTTGTTGAAGCATGGTAATTTTGACGTCCGCAAGTTTTGGGAGTTGATTCTCTAATTTTTGGGAGTTGCTTAACCAAGACCCTATCAAAAAACTTCAGAGAAACTCCTCCCCTTTCATGACCGGATTTTACATGTCCAATTTTTTTCTTTTTCCAATTGAGTTGGTGTGACCCCGCAGTCGAGTGCAGGACTGCGGCCATCTGACCACCCTTTAGCATGTCTCATAAGCAAAAGCCCACAACTGATTTTCCAGCCAAACATCCGTGATATCTATTGCAGTAAACTGAGTTGTGGGATACAAGTCAGAGCTGAGTGATAGAAGAGAAATTAATTGCTTGAATGCCTCAAGTGTTTGGAAATGAGGTGATTTCTTGAAGTGAGGTGAAACTACTCCCGGGTGATATTCTTGAATAAACATGAGAATGTCATGCATCAACTTGTAATGAAGTATTCGCTGCATCTGATCCTCTTCAGATTCCAATTTGATTGTTTTTGTGTAGGTGACTATACTTTCAAAAAGACCACCAATTTGAGATCCTCTTTTGAGGAATTCTTCCATGAGAGGATCAAACGCTTTTGAACAATCTTCAGCTGCACGTTGCTTCAGTTGAGCCTTCAGATAACAAAACTCAAGTTCCTTCCAAGTGGCTTCATGAAATTCTGAACTCAAAAGTAAACCAGGAAGAGAGTTGACATGAAGAAATAAACTGTTCAGACAGTCTTTTTGCTCAGTGTTTATCCCCAGATCAGAACTAACCTTGAACCATGTCCGTGAGTCGTTTGTTCCGGTATCCCACAACGGTTTCTTTGAAGTTCTTATGAGCATAAGCAGTAGCAATGTCAAATGGAGGGGACCTGCCCAGAACATAGCTCAACACAAATTGGCCCGCAGCTTCACTTGGATATTCTTCTGATCTTGGTTTAGGAAACATTTCAAGTTCTTTCAAGTCAAGGAAGAAATCCAACATGAAATCGCTCCAATGTATCATCAATGATCTGGCTTTCTGATCCACCTTCCCCATGATGAACACCGGTTTTGACCAGACGCTCAAAGGATGAAAGATAGTCTTTTGAATTTTGCCTGAACACTTCATCCAAAACGTCATTGGGCAATGGCGATATTCTTCCAAGAAATGAATAAGGCCTATTGTTTATCTGATTGACTTTTCTTGTATACAGGTTGCCTGCAAATAGCATCCAATCAGAAATGTGCTTCTCCAGTTGATGTCCATTCTCCGGAAACAGATTTTTTAGCTTGACAAAGTCTTGTTCAAAGGTTTTGACTTTTTGAGATAGCTCCGAGTGACGCCTCATGATTTTCTGTACCTCTGCAACCAGAACAAACAAGGAAGAAAAAGAAAAAGGCTGGCATCAAGACAGGAAATGTGCTGCACAAAATTGCTTGCACGCACTTGTTTTTGTAGACGCACTGTCTGGTGTTTTTTCAGCGTCAGTTGCGAGTGCTATGCCGCTAGAACCGCTACTTTGACCTGTCATGATGTTTCTTGTGTTGCCTAAATAGATGCGCATCTGTTAAATTATACCCTTATGATTAAGCGTAATTTTCATTCAGGTGTTCTTACCTGTAATATGATGCACGTCTTCGACTGAGCCGGAAAAAGAAACGGACGTTCAAGGGAGGAGACGAGTCATTAGCTTGAAAATTATTTTCTTAAGGTTGATACAAGCACCACCGGCGAGAGCCTTCGAGGGCTTTCAGATCCTCAGGAAAGCAAAACTTACCTATCTTATCACATTCCAAAGGCAAATTCACATCTGATAGAGAGGCCTCTGCAGGAAAGTTGTTGATAATAGGTTCCATAGCTAGAGAAGTCTGGACGCCCATGGAGATCAATGCCAATAGACATGTTCTCATTTTTACGGCCATTATGTTCATTTCAACTGTCCGCAAGAACAACGGGATTTGCTGAATTCCTGGGAGTAGTAATTGGGTTGAGGCGCGCTATCCGACAGGGGCGCGGGATTTTTTTTGTTCTCAGTTTCTGGGGGCAGAGAACCAAAAGGCAGGCTCAAGGCTTTTTCATAATTGTATGCCACTCTGAACAGATTTTTTAATACTACCTTTTGTTCTAGCAGCACCAGCAGTAATACGGAGTGATATCAGTCCAGAACATGTGTCCAAAGGGGAAGGAGCTCTTCATGACTACTGAAGAATTTCGTGGAATACATAAGTCTGATTTGAACACGTCAGATATTCAAGATGAAACTTCAAAATGTTGGATGATGATGTCCCAGACCTTATGTAACACATGTCGCGCCGCACAAAGCGCCTAACTTAAGGAAGTCCCTCCTGTAACTTGCGTGCGGGTCCCGAAGGGCCTCCACCTCCTTTGGAGGCCCAGTTCGGGATCCGCACGCAAGTTAACTTACAGGAGGGACTTGGTTGAGTTAGGCGAAGAGCTACCTTCAAATCCCGAAGGGAGGGACTTGCGTGGTACAAAGGCTGTATCCAAGCTTAACACAACTTCATTACAACTCAAGTTGTTTAAGTAAACTGGAGTCCCACTACCACAACAATTGCACAACATAAATTTGGGATTTGAACAAGTCACCTGCATGGAATTTGGTTGAGCCTGTACATACCTAAGACTTTCCTTTGTCTAATACAAATTTATTGATTTTTAAAGGAATCAAACTTTTATTGTAAATTTTCCAAAATAGAATTGTAGCACTGTACACTCTTCAGAGGAAATTCACATCCATCATTGCCTAGTTATAACGGGTGTTGGTAAAAAAAACCCGGTAAAACCACGCCTACACGTGGTTTTACTAGGGGGCGACGTCGTTGCTGCCGGCAAGCTGGTACAAGCTTGTACCAGCTTGCTGAGGCGTTATTCCTTGGCAAGCAGGTACCAGCCTACACCTGCCCGCCAAGGAATAGCTCCTTGGCAGGCTGGTTCAATCTTGTACTTGCTTGGCAAGGAGTTATTCCTTGCCAAGCAGGTTAAAGCCTGTACCGGCTTGCCAAGGAATAACTCCTTGGTGAGCTGGTACAACCTTGTACCAGCCCGCCGAGAAGTTATCCCTCGGCGAGAAGTTACCGGCTTGCACCTACTCACCCAGGAATAGCTCCTCGGCGGGCTGGTACAAGCTTGTACACAGCGGGACGAATTCTGAGCTCAGGCGCCGCGCCTGTGACGGTTCAGTCATCAAGACCGCATGGGGATGTGATGTGACTACGTGACGACCCTGCCGTCCCGAGCACGCCGGCAGAACCGTCACCATGATCATGGGGGCCACGCTGCACGGACGGTGTGGTCGGTTCGCCGCCACACGTCGTCCCCCGCCGTTGCTTGGACTGCGTCGTCTAATAACGTCACATTAAAAGGCGTCACTGGGGCGCCCGCGGGCCGGCAGGTCATATGAACTCAGTGACGTACAAGTCACCACAGCCGTCACCAGGACACTTTGCTCACCAATAAACAGGTGCGTTAAAAATCATGCTGTAGCATGAATTTTGAGATTCTGATCCAGCTACACAAAAATAGAGCAACTTTTTTTTTTTAGAAAATTAAAACACTTAATCAAAAAATTTAGTGGAAGGGTGTCCAATCGCAGGAATCTAGTCACTACAGCAGATTGGCTGGCAAATGTCATGCAGTGCAGCAGTAGATGATCACGGCCTGGTTAAGAAGTAGCACCAGGCCAGACTCGCAGGTCGTGGGTTCAAGCCTGGTGGTTGTTCTTTTGTTGGCCGTTCCCCCTGATGCGAACCACTCCGGACGGATCGGATGGTGATCCGCTCGCAATCTTGTTTTCTTTTTTCAAAAAAAAAACTTCACCATGACGCAGTGTGCCGGTGCAGGGACGGCTCGCGTATTGTCTCACTGATGATTTGGTGACGCGGCGAGGGGACTGTTGACCATATGACCCTTGGGGCAACGGTTTTGCTTTGCGGGGTCGCATGAGCGCGCCCAAATCGCAATTATGACGTCGGACCCGTCCCGCTGTGTACCAGCTTGGGGAGGAGTTATTCTTTGGTAAGCCGGTACAAGTCGCTTGCCGGGGGCAACGACTTGGCCCCCCGGTAAAACCGCATGTAGGCGCGGTTTTACCGGGTTTTTTGATCAACACCCTTCCGCGCACACACCTGGTTTTTTCAAAAATGTTTTTTGAGGTCATTACTCAACTTTTTTTTGTGATTTCAATTTTTTTCCATTACTTCTATATTGATCAACAATTTTTAAAATACTTTTGGAGCCTGAATATGCATTTTTCACATGTAAAATTTAATTTCAACAGGATTTTGGCATAAATTCCATCAGCCTGCAGCATTAACTTTTTCAAGATTTCAAGTTTGTTTCCCACACTTTCAAGGGTTTAGAATCTTATGGTAACCACCAATTTTGATGAAAAAAATTTCTTGCCAGTTTTTTGGGGGGAAACCCGGTTTTTTTCAACTATTTTTCTACCCCTCATATTCAAAGATTCTTCAAGGTTCCAACTCATTTTTCTACACTTTCAAAGGTGGGGAAAACCATGCAAATACCAATTTTCCATAAAAATGCCCCCTTGACATGTTTCTGATCTGGGCAAACCAGGCAAAATGGGCCAAATCTCCAAATGGCTGCTGTGTGTGAACCGTCCATAGGCTATGGAA
Organism: Puccinia coronata f. sp. avenae; assembly: GCA_002873125.1. Lineage (NCBI taxonomy): Eukaryota > Fungi > Basidiomycota > Pucciniomycetes > Pucciniales > Pucciniaceae > Puccinia > Puccinia coronata. The sequence continues at coordinate 10,219 of PGCI01000112.1, read as the reverse complement.
AATTTTCATACAGCAGAGAAATATAGCCATTACGTAATGTACAATCCACTTTTGAGCCCATTTGGACATGTCAAACAGAGATACAAGCTTTCAGTAGGGGCCGATTTTGGCCAAATCTTTAATTGGCTACTGTGCGTGAACCATTCATGGTATATGGAAAATATCCATAAATTAAAGAACTATAAACATTCCTTAAATCCTGAGCCAACTTTGATCCCATTTGAAATTGTGAAACAGGAGATACAAGCTTTCAGTAGGAGCAGATTTTGGCCAAATCTTTAATTGGCTACTGTGCGTAAACCATTCATGGGATATGTCATATATTCATACATTGAATAACTAGAGCCATTAAATAATTTCTGAGCCAATTTTGAGACCATTTGGACATGTAAAACAGGAGATATAACATTTCAGTAGGTGCAGAATTTGGCCAAATCTTTAATCAACTGCTGCGGGTGAACCGGCACATTTGCTATGGAAAATATTCCAAGCCCACTGAGCTTTGTATTTGGTTTTAATTCATATTTCATAAAGATAAAAAAATAAATAAAATAAATAAACCGGGTGCGCGCGCGGAAAACCGGGTTTTTGGCGCAGCAAGAAAACTGCGTGCCAGCGCGGATTACCCAGAATTTTTTTATCAATGCCCTTTACTTATTTATTTTGGACCTATTTTTGGGGAATAAATGTTGCATTGGCATGATAGGTGAACAATTAATCCCTTCGTTTCCTCAAGTATTTGGAAATGAGGTGAGTGTTTGAATTGAGGTGAAATTACTTCTGGGCTATATTGTTGCATGAGCATGAGAAAGTCATATACCATCTTGTAATGGACCAATTCTTGTTTGAAATTAATACCTTCTTGAAAAAAAGTCAACCGTTGATGTGTAGGTGATTATATCTTCAAAAAGACTACCAATTTCACATCCTCTTTTGAGAACATTTTCCATGAGGGAATCAAATGCTTTTGAGATATCTGAAGCTGCATCTTGTTTCAGTTGTCTTGATGCAATGAAGCTGGAGAAGCCACGCACAATGTGAGCGGGTGAGACAGAAAGGATTAATTGCATCAATGAGAAAGAAAAGACTAACAAACAGGAAAAGAAAAAGAAAAAGGAAAAGAAACTATGAGAGGTGTACCTGGAGCAGCCACACACAATGTGAGTGGGTGAGACGGAAAGGATGAGCAAAGCCTTCCACGTCAGCTGCTCCAGGGACTAAATACAAGCTGTAATGTCACAGATGATCATATGAGAGTGAAATGAGAAATGAAGATGTGAAAGCACACATGACAGAAATGAGACACCTCAATAAGTCAAGCCTCCAAGTATTAAAACTCAAGTTCCTTCCATGTGACTTCAGGAAATCCTACATTCAAAATGAGTCCAAAAAGCAAGTTCACATGAAGAAATCAACTGGTCAGAAAATCTTTTTTCTCAGCGTTTATGTATCCCCAAATTAAGACTGACCTTGGGCCAGATCCATGAGTCTTGGGTCCAAGGATCCCAAAATGGTTTCTCTGAGGCCAATTTTGGAATAGGCAGTATCAACGTCAAATGGAAAGGACCTGCCCAGAATATAGCTCAAAATGAATTGAGCCACATCTTCACTTGTGTATTTCTCTGAGCTTGGCTTGGGAAGCATTTCAAGTTCTTTCAAATCCATGAAGAAATCCAACATGAGATCACTCCAGCATATCACCAATGACCTGGCTTTCTAATACACCCCTTCCCTGTGATGAACACCATTCTTTACCAAACTCTCAAAGGATGAAAGATAATCTTTTGCCTATTGCCTAGATACTTCATTCCCATCTTCACCAGCAAATGGCAATATTCTTGCAAGGGCTAGGAAAGACCTGTTATTCAGTTGGTTGACTTTTATTGTATACAGACTTCCTGCAGATAGCTAACAATTGTAAATGTGCTGTTCAAATTGCTGTCCATCATCTCAAGACAGGTTTTTTAAATCTTTGAGGTCTTCTGCAAAGGTTTTAATCTTTTTGGATAGCTCCAAGTGACGCTTCATGATTTCCTTTATCTCTGCGGAGAGAAAGAATAAGCTCAGTAAACAGCGCAAATCAGGAAAAGAAATGTGGGAAGTAGAAGATTGCACGCAATTCTTCCTTCCTGAGATAAGTTTCCTGGTTCTTTTGGGATATCTGATGAAAGCTTCACATTGTTGGAACCAAAACTGTGACTGGCCATCATGTTCCTTGTGCTGTCTAAATAGATGTGCAACTTTTAAATTCTATACTCATGATCAGGCCCATTTTTGCCGTCTAAGGTCTTACCTGTACTTTCCTGCACGTCTTCAACTGAGCAGGCCATATTGGATCTCACTGGTCAGGAGAAGAAGAAAAGAATAATCAGAGAAAACATAAATTCAAGAGATTTTTTTACTAGCGTGAAGCATGATGTAATCACCACCAGTGACAGCACTTCAGAGCCTTCAAAAAAAACGCACAGGTACCTATACTGTCAGAAGGCAGCTTTCCACCCAATAGAGAGTCCTCTGCAGAAAATTCATTGATGAAAGGTTCTATAGCAAAAGAAGTCTGGAGGCCCAGGAAAATCAAATCTAAAAGGCCTCTTCTTCTTTGTAAGAACAATGTTTTCATTTGGCGCCTGGCAAGTATACAAAATTGTAGTGATCCGTCTACCGCTGTGGTTTGCAGAGTTCCTTGTAGAAGCTCCAGTTTGGTTGAGGCAAGTTAGGCAACAGAGATGCAGGAGTTTTATCAATTCCAAAGTTTTTTGTTGTCAGTTTCTGTGGGGAATGGCAAAGAACCACAAGGCTCTTCATAACCACACATATACAATGCTAGTTTAACGTTCTCCAAATTTGGAGCACGTATCATGTCAGCTTGCTACTATGCAGAGACAAGCTTAACATAGTAACAAAAACAATACATAACTTGACAACCATTAACAATATTACAAAATAGACTACAGAAATGGAATATAAACATAAATTAACCTAGTTTCACTCACCAAAGTGGCCCCTCTATTATAACTCCTTATATGACTTATATATACAATGTAACAAAAATTACTTATAACAAATGATTAAAACAAACAAAATTAATGTCACACATGTACAAGACCCTTCACATATGCAACAGGCCTCAGAGACAAAAATACTTATGACCTCATAAGATCTACTAGCTCTGAGAAAGTCCCATACAAATGGGATCTTAAATTAAGATCCACTGCTCACACAAATCTTCTACTGATCTGGCCGAGGGAAGATCTATCCCTGATCCACTAAGTAGATCAAATGATCAATGATTTGCTCCCAGAAATCTCCAAGCTCCCTGATTTCGTCCCCAGAGGTCTATTATGAATATTTAAAGACCCCTGTGTCCCCCCTTTTTTGAGGATTCCCCAGCTTTATCATACCTACTGGAATTTACCACTCAGCATTGTCCACTTGCTTATAGCCTTGTGTCCAAACTTGTGTCCCTTCAGCACTTCATTTAGCCTTCTTACAGCGTCAGAAGAACCATCCCCAGCTTTACCAGCCACCTCTGTTACCCTGTCACCAACCTTGGAGGATTTCTGTAACAAGAAATAGTGAGTATAATTCTTGTTACTATTCCTCCTTATCCTTTATATCCAGGGCACCATAAAAACCCCTTCTTGAAGGCCCCAAAAGATCAGGTTACAAGTCAAAACCACCCTGTTTACAGGTCCTGATAATTAGAGGGCACCATAAAAACCCCTGCTTGCAGGCCCCTCTGGAATATTAACTTATTCCACATTTACTCAATATTTATTATTATTTCTACGTCCCAAAAGGACACCAAAATTCCCAAAAACTATAGAAAAATATTATTCTTATATTTTTATAACCTTATCTATTCATTTTGCTGCCCGTGTGGCTAGATGGTTCAGTCCTTGGCATCACGTAGCCTGACATATCATGTTACAAAGGGAGGCAGAACTCTTTGCAGTCTGCACTTCCTTTGGTGAAGCAAGTGCGAAAAAAGGGTGGACAAACAGCCCATTGAGCCCATCTCTTGGCAACTTCCAGGGTGGAGAGTAAAAAGTGCTGCAAGCCAATCTCTGCCCGCAAACGGATGGCGTCTTGTAGAGACCATTCTTTTTGTTTTGCAACATCACCGGCCAACTAATCCTGCGCAAAATATTAATAAGGTCCATAGCATCAATCAGCCAGGTTTCTGTTGGAATTGATGGAATATGTGCTTCATGCCCAATATGCGTGGCTGAGCCATATCATTGTATCATCCAACAGTTACTTGTGAGACCAATGTGTGTTTAGCTCACACCACATGCAAACGGTGGGCGCTTTTTGAAAAGCGTCCTCTGGTGACATGAGCTGGCACGCGGGCTGCGACTGAGCGCAACGTCCAAGAGTGGTCAACAACCACCGAGCAACGTCAAACTCAGTTGCACGCATGTGACAGGTGAAAGTCACCAGAGGACACTTATGCATAAGTTCCTGCCGTTTGCATGTGGTGTCAGCAGTATTAGAGCAGCTCTCATGAATGTAGAAGGTCGTGGGTTCAAATCCCACAACACACAATTCTTTACACTTCTTGAACATTTACAGTTTCACGGTTCTGAAACCTCCTCTACATGACTTTCAATCCGCCCTAAAGTTGCCTCTGCCTGAGAATTATAGATGTCATGTCTTTTCCAGTCTCTGCAACCTGATTATGACATGTTTGCACAAATTGCCAAGCAGCGTGCATGGTGGAAGAGGATGCAGGACACCCCCAAAGCACATTGTACAGTTGCAAGAGGCATCTTTCTGTAAGGCTTCTCCCACCAAATGGGGTAGCGTTCGGAATCTTGGGGTCAAAAAATAGAAAAATCCCAGATTTTTTGAGCATATTTGGGGTTATTTTTGCCATATTCAGAGTGTCTGACGTGTGACTTTGGTCTCATTATGTCTGAATAAACACATTTGAAGCCATATCTATGGTTTTATGTACTTTTAGTATGCATTTATACATGCATACTATGTATATATGCATAAAATAGATGCATTTATTGGCCAATGTTCGGAATGTGACGGAGTAAAAAAAAAAAAAAAAGAACCGCTGGGTTTCAAGCAAAACCCTTTTCATCCTAGATTCTACAGCCTCCAAAGACCTCAAAAATGTGGTCTTTGTTTAGATTGACTACCCCCCGGAGGCAAACACCCCGCCCGCGTCTCCCATTCAAGTTTTGCAGGGGGGGCCTTACAGACAGATGCCGCTCGCAACTGTAGGAATATGAATTTCTCCAAAATGTTCGATTTTTGCCCGGTGAAAGTGCGCGCCCTGAGGCTCGGGGCACCAAGCGCGTCGAAGAGACTCCCCGGGTGTGCTGGTCCCCCGTCCCCCGATGGGTGCGCCTATATGACATCAGAATCAGAATTTTCAAATAAAAAAGAAAATCGCATTCAATTCCCAACTTTCAGATTCAACGTAAGTCTAGCGCATCTCTTCATACCAATTCTTGGTGCATATTCCTGATGATTCAAGATGCTAAATATCGTTAATCATTTTCCTCAGATGCCAGCTCAATTCCCTCAAACAATGGTTGCCATCGTCGTCGTCGTTGGGGAGGGGAGCTGCTTGAAATATACCAAGGTCACTGCATGTTACTCCTGTCGATCCCCAGTCTTTCCCCCAATTGAAAGCAAATTTCCTATGTATTGGCCATGCTCATTGCAAGCTACTCCTGAACAAGTGAATTGGATCGCTGCCTTTCTTCTGGGTTCAGTTTAGCGGCCAGAGTATAAGAACTCACATGCCACTCATACTCTGGTTGCATTAGACACCTAGAGAATCTGCTTTTCTGACTGTAGCTTGTATTCCCCGCAAGAGAGCTCGGGAGGTACATGTCGAAAGATTCCAAGCCCCTGTCGGCCGCCCCCATGGGCTCGACTGACCTCACCCGCTGGCATCTCCTCCCAGTGCCCAGAGAGACTCAGGCCGTGTGGACCTACGACTCCTCTCCCAACAGAATTCTCGGCGAACAGAGCTTCCCCAGTAAATATTGGCTTTCAAGACATTCGGTCTGTCTTACTCTCTAACATTCCTAACTATTTTATATTCATCAATTGACTCTTTTCTTGTTCTTTATTCCTCTGCCCCTGATTTCCACTGGTCAGAAATTGCCCGCTCTTCCAGACCCGAAAGGAAACCCACTCCAGGCCGCCAAGAATGGATTTGAGTTCTACAAGAGACTCCAGATGCCCGACGGTCATTGGAGGTGCGTGAGGCCCATGCGAAAAAAAACGGCAACTTTTTTGAGGATGAGTGTAGTGACTGATGGGGTCTCTGATCGATGCAATCAGCGGGGAGTTCAGTGGTAGGTTTTGTGCTGTATTGTGATTAAACTGTGTGATTGAAAGTTGATATATTTCCTTTTGTTCCCTGTCACCCCCTACAGGACCTCTCTTCCTAACTCCAGGTAACTCCTCCGCTCCTATGCCTACCCCGTCGAGTCTGATGGAACGGCCGACATCTCTTAATATCCAGGTCTGGTGATCGCTTGCTACATCACCAAAACCCAACTAGCTGAGGAAGTCAAGATTGAAATTGCTCGTCGGGTAGCTAATGAGCAACGCCAGGGTCAGAACGAGCGCGACCAAGGCTGGGGACTGTGGGTAGGATTTTGGCTCCGGTCCCTTGGAGTTTTGTCTAACCTCCTTTGATACCCACAACAGGCACACGTCGGGCAAGTCGACCGTATTTGGTACCGCCTTGAATTACGTGGCTTGTCGACTGCTTGGTATAGATGCCGAGCAACCCATGATGGTCCGGGCCCGCGCCACACTCCATGCGCTTGGTACGTTCATTTGTGCAACTTTTCACATCCATGCCGTTTGAGCCGGACACATGATTACCTACCCATTCACACCGAAAATATAAGGCGGCGCGACGGGGATTCCCACTTGGGGTAAAGTGTGGCTAGCACTCCTGGGTGTGTACAAGTATGTTTCCCGAGTTGGAATACTTTCTGCATATTCTTCATATCCTTCTCTTACACTGTTCAACTCTGGAAAGCTGGGAAGGGGTGAACCCAGTTCCTCCAGAGCTGTGCCTGTTGCCGGAAATGCTGCCCTTTCATCCATGGAGGTGGTGGGTCCACAGTCGGCAGGTGTATCTACCGATCAGCTATCTCTATGGCAAACGCCTTCAGGTTGAGCTCGATCCCACGCTGGCTTCACTCAGGCATGAGCTCTACACCCAGCCCTATGAGTCCATCAATTGGCCCCGGTGTCGCAATTTGGTCGCCAAGGAGGACCTCTACAGTCCCCGGCATCCCATCGCCAACGGCCTGTTTTGGATCCTCGGGTATTGGGAAAAGATTTGTCCCAGCTCGATCAGAAACATGGGATTAGTCGGTCCTTTTCTTCTTGGAGATAAACCCTTTCACCAGTTTAGCAACTAACGCATCGAGAGCTCGATTTTGCATCCTGAATCATCTAGAACCGTGCTTACAAATTATGTAAGATGGAGGATGAGGATACCGACTTCATCGACATTGCTCCGGTAAACAAAGTGTTCAATTTGATCGTTTGTTGGGACCGATACGGACCGGACAGCGAGGAGTTTCGCCAGCACCAAATCAAGCTGAACAACTTGTTATGGATGAATAAGTTTGTGTGTCTGAATGAATCTTGGTCGACCAGCTCAGGTCTGATAGCACTCCTTTTATTGTTGCCGTCGTAGGGACGGGATGGGTCTGTCGTCCGCCAATGGCTCCCAACTCTGGGACCTCGGATTTATCACCCAGGCACTCGTCGAGTCCGGGCTAGCACAAACGGACGAACCGTCGACCCGGGACTCAGTTATTAGAGCCCTTGAGTGGATTGACCGGTGTCAAATGTTGGAGAACCCTAAGGTTAGTAGTGGATCTAGTTGCACGTCCTCCGCCTATTTTACTGATCGCACCCTGCTGGGATCCGGTTCTTTTAGTATTTGAGGTCGGCTTACCGTCACCAGACTAAAGGCGCTTGGCCATTCGGCACTAAAAATCATGGATACACTGTCAGCGACTGTACGGCGGAGGCACTAAAATCAGTCCTGTGTCTTCAGGAGCAGCTGAGGTACTTAAGCTCATTATGTTTTGGAAGCTGATGCAAGGGCAAAATGATAACTGATCTTAATACCATTGATCTCGCCCAACAGCTATACTCCCAAACTTGTTTCGAAGGAGCGGCTCTGCCTCGCCGTAGACGTGATTCTGAGTCTCCAGAACCCGAATGGTGGATTTGCCTCCTACGAGCTCGTTCGTGGGCCGAGCTGGCTGGAATATTTCAGCCCAGGTGAAGTGTTTGACCAGACGATGATTGAGTAAACCCCCAAACCCTTTCTCTCACGCGGCTGAGCCTCGATCGTGAATAAGTTCTCAAAGACTCGTAATTTATGTTACTTTTTTTGTTTAGGGTCAATTATACCGAATGTACAACGGCCTGTTTGACGGCAATGAGTTTGTTCAATAGTTACTATCCCGACTATCGCGCTGCTGATATCAGGTGCGTACCGCTCCCCTTCCCCATCCGTCTCTTTTCATTGTGGCTGAATTTCAGTCTTGCTCTAGTCGGGCCTGCGAAGGGGCAATCAAGTTTGTGCATTCAGCCCAACGTGGGGATGGTTCGTGGTACGGCTCATGGGGAGTATGGTGAGCCCACCTCAGCCTCCCTAAGGTCTGAATATTCAACCCGCTGAATTAGGCGGCTCCGTATTGATTTTGATGCTTAGCTTCACGTATGCTACCATGTTCGCCCTCGAATCCTTGTCGCTCAATAACGAGTCGTACAATAATAGCCTTTCGGTCAGAAAGGCTTGCCGGTTCTTGCTCGATCGTCAAATGGCTGATGGCGGTTGGGGAGAGAGTTTTGAGGTAAGAGATCTCCTCAATCTCACACAGGAAGCCAAAAAAAAAAGCTAAACTGACTGGGTACGTGAATCTTGACTCTCAAACGCTCGTCTGGCAGTCCTGCGAGCAAGGGGTCTACATCCACCACCAAAACTCACAGGTCTTCCAGACCGCTTGGGCCATCCTAGCTCTGCTAGCTGCCAAGTACCCCGAGCCGGTGCCGATTAAACGAGCTTGTCGGCTCATCATTTCCCGCCAGACCGACGACGGCCAATGGCTGGAGGACGCCGTTGAGGGCGTCTTTAATAAGACCACTTCACTCACTTACCCTAATTACAAATTCGCCTGGTACGGCTCTCCCTCTTTCTCTTCTTCCGCGCACCATGTGTCCTAACTTCATCTTGATCACATCTCTTGTCGTCAGGTCAATCTATGCCCTTGGCAAGGCTCACAAACAATTCCCCGACATCAAATGGTAAATTTCTTCCTCATTATTCTAGCGCAATCCTCATCCACTATCCTTCTCCTGATCTATGTAATTGTATCTAAGCAACCTGTCCTTAACATAGTCAGTATACAGTCTCCCCATGCCCTCCCATTCAGATACAGTAAGATGATCATCAACCTGTTTATCGTTATCATGTAACGTCAAATCAATACGCATGTGCAAGAGATGTCATTTTGTATCTCTAGCTTGGTTACTTTCATTTGTGTCAAATGTTAATTGAGATAAATAATATTTATATATATATCCCGTCTGGTTCCTCTGGTCTGTCCTGCGGAGGCGTTATTTCGCCTTTCTAGATCCAAAGGCTTGTTCTTGTGCATGTGAAAACACCGGGCTACACATATACAGGAATGAAAAAATCAGTCATGAGTGCTACTGCGGGTGTTAAGCATAAATAATCAGTTATTTTTGGAGGTAAGTTGCTTATTTGACTCTGCTTCCTTTTTGCAGATGTCATCCATTTCCGGCCGGAGATTGGCTTGCAGTACGTCTCATAGAGACACGTCACACGGGAAGATGGTTGTGCGTCTCGACGGACTGCAGAGTTTTAGGCAGCAATTATAAACATATTTTTGAGTTTTTTTTGAGAAAAGTTTTGAAAATAAAAAAGAATTCAAAAAAAGTTAGAAAGATTTCAAAACAGATTTCAAAACACGCAGGAACAAAATATGGAATTATAAACCCATTGGGCCTGCAGGCCACAAGACCTGTATACAGGTAAGTTGCACGGAATATCAGCTGAGTTCTTCCACGGCCCTGATAGAGCTAGTGGCAAGAATGATACCCCTATTTGAATCTACCGACAGCTTATTAGCCCTGTTCCTGTTGGAACATGATACCCAAAGACCACATCGATTTCAATACATCC